>QYAP01000450.1:0-63963 GCA_003988905.1 Hymenotorrendiella dingleyae
ACCGTCGCTACCTCACCGTCGCTACCTCACCGTCGCTACCTCACCGTCGCTACCTCACCGTCGCTACCTCACCGTCGCTACCTCACCGTCGCTACCTTACCGGCGCTATCCCCACCAACTTTCCTAGAGGCATAATGCAAATAGGAGAGTCGATCAGAGGGTCGGTGGGAACGGGAGGAGGGAGGAGGGGGGGGGGGATCACTTACCTGTAGAAGAGAGAGAGAGAGATCAACTTACCTGGTGCATGAAGAGAGAGAGAGATAGAGATAGAGAGTTCCTACCTGGAAGCTTACCTTGGTGTTACATGTAGAGTAGAAAGAAGGGAAGGAAAAGAAAATTCTCTAAGGTAAAATGGGAAGTGCGATGACATGGCCTTGCCTACGTAGGTACCTTACAGTAGTGAATTGGGTGGGGAGTGACGTATGAAAACAATGTAGTACGGCCACTAACCGCGCACGAACCACATTGCTTTCACATGTCACTCCCCATATAATCTACTACTATAAGGTACCTCGTACAACAAATCAGTACGTTCGAATTGGATTTGTTGTTTTTCAACAATGAAATCATTTAATGTTGCATCGAGGACGTGCTGAGAGATTGGGAAGTTGTTCATTTTACAATTAATTAAATAATTATTGCCCGCTGTACGTTTGTTGTTGTTTCCTATACAATCATAGTTGTACGCCTGCTCCCGTAGGGAAGGACGTCGTGAAGGCTATGGACAGTTCTCTTCATGATTTGCGTACTTAGATACCTGAACAAATTGACCAGAATCCGGAGCTTGCTAAGTTGTAGCTCTGGTCTGTAATATAAGCAAGACATCTTGAATCATGATATCTGCACATACATACATGATATAAATTTCCTTCTTTTAGACGTTGCGCCAACTCACTGTGCCTCTAGTCTCTTTGAAACCATCTCCAAATTCCAAAGAATAACCCAACCAAGCGCGAAATCACACTGCGAACCTCCCGTTGCGTCGCTCTAGTAATCGGCGATGTCGAGGACGACGTCGAAAAACCACTCAACGACAAACCTGTTGGTTCTGCCACCGGTGGTCTTCCTCACGCTTTCCGTACCTCTGGCTCGGTTTCTGGTGTTCCTGCCGCTGCCTCGCAAGCTGTCGCTGATCGTCCTCCCGCTGCCGCGCTTCCAATCACTCCGGTCAAACCAAACACCAATGCTCTTGGACAAATTGCAGCTGTTACTTCTTCAGCTTTGGGCTACGGCAAGCGTTCGGCATCCGATGGCAACATTCAACAGACTCCAACTCCAACATCCAGAAAATCGGTAGCTCCCATTGCAATTCCAACCCTATGTGCGCCCCCGTCATCGCTTCCATCATCCAAAATGATCATCGGGTTCTCCCTTCTACCATTCTGTTCTCCAAGTTGAGCCTCAGCTTCATTTGTGCTGGTATCGTCGCTCGATATCTCTATGGCCTCCTCGCTGGCGTCGTCACTTGAGATTTCAATGTTGGTTTATCTGATTCTGGACCTCTCAGCTCAGTAACAGTTAATAGTAAAAGAGTTCTTTTTTAACATTAAGAGGGAATAAACAAAAAACTAGAGAGAGAACAAATGATCATTTGATGAGTGCGGAAGCTTAGTTCATCCGAATCCAAGCCTCTTCCCTTATTAGAATTCAAGGATGAACTAGTTCTCTTTTGATGTCAAAAGAGAATAGTCAAAGTTGAGAGATGAATGAATGGTGTTTCAACGAGTGTGGTGCTTAAGTTCTTCTGGTTCCGGGCCTCTTCACTCAGTGGCAGTTAATGACATGAGAGTTCTCTTTTGATATCAAAAGAGAATAGATAAAATGTTGAGAAAGGGACAAGTAGCGTTCTGATGAGTGCGGAAGGTTAGTTTATCCGGTGCAGGCCCTCTTCACTCATTAGAATTCAATGAAGAACTAGTTCTCTTTAGATATCAAAAGAGAATGATCAAATTTGACTCAGCGTTTTCATCTTCCCATCCTGCCTGTAGCCTGCCTCTGCCTTTTTCTTCCTATTCCTTCCTAGCCTCACTTTTTAGAGGGTCTGCCTATGCCTTCCTATCCTAAGGGTCTCGTGTACGCCTGCCTAGCCTGGTTTAGTAAAGGCGGGTTAAGGTAGAGAGGGGGGTTAGTGGTAGTAGTGCCGGGGGCCTAGGGGCCTAGAATATGGTAGTTTTGAGCATTACCCGGTATAGTTGTATTCGTCACCTGGGAATAGCTTCATTTTTAGTACTGCAAAAATAAAAGATCGATCTAGCCTGCCTTTTTTTCATCTGCCTATTCCTGCCCGCCTTTTCCTATTCCTTCCTAGCCTATCACATTGAACCCTCTGCCTATGCCTTCCTAGCCTATACTATTTAATCTGCCTTCCTAGCCTTTGGTCGAGGCTAGGCTAGGATGGGAAGATGAAAACGCTGAATTTGAGAGAGGAAGGAATGGTGTTTCAACAAATGCGGTGCTTAAGTTCTTCTAGTGTGGGCCCTCTTCGCTAATCAACATTCAAAGATGGCTCTAATTCTCTTCTATTATCAAAAAAGAACAAATGAAAGCATAGGGAAAGAATGAGGGACGATCCGATGAGTGCGGAAGGTTAGTTTATCCGGATCCGGTCCTCTTCACTCATTGACATTCAAAGATAACTCTAATTGACTTCTATTATCAAAAGAGAACAAACTAAAGCATAGGGAAAGAATGAACGGTCATCCGATGAGTGCGGCGGATGAGTTTTTCCGGATCCGGCTCGAAGCGAGCTCAAAAGGGGGTGGCTCACGTGGTTCTTTTGAACTTTGCTCACTAACAGTCAAAGATGACTCCAATTCTCTTCTAATATTGACAGAGAACAAACAAAAGCATAGGAAATGAATGAATGCTCATCCGATGAGTGCGGCGGATGAGTTTTTCCGGATCCGACCTCAAGCGAGCTCAAAGGGGGGTGAACAAACTCATCAACTTTGATCTTTTGTACTTCGGTCATATGTGTTCAAAGATAAGCTAGTTCTGATATGTTGTGTGAAGAGAATAACTCAAGGTATTGGAAGGGAATGAGAATCAATCTGACAAGTGCGGAATGTAGGTTTTTCCGTGAGCGAAGACAGACAAACAAACACTTAACAGCAAATTGCTTTGCACTTTTCTGGCAAAGTTGCGACATATCAAAACAGCTAAGATTACGCATACCGTAATAGCAAAGGGAATTGCCTGAAATTCACCCAGTTGTGTGTGGCCTGAGGTCAACCCAGAGCACGTGCGCCGAGCCGAGCGAAAAGGGGAGTGCAAGTCACTTTGGGAAGCCAATCACTGCGCTCTTTGAGGCAGCGCTATACCTGGTAAAGAGTGCGCGCTAAACTGCAATTAGCCCTAACTCGAGTCCACAAAACCCTTGAGCCTCGCCTTCGAAAACCTCTTCCTCTTTCCATCGCGCACCACCATCACCACCACCACCACCACCAACCCTTCCCTTCCCTTCCCTTTTGCTTTGCGCGTCTTGTACCAATGCCTTCCTACAGGGGAGATGCGCCCGCGCGTGCTTCCGCGCGTGTTTGGATCGACCCGGATACCGTCGCAAGGGGTCTGGGTGGGAACGGATCGATTGTGCGCGAGATCCTGGGCGAAGATTACGATTCCCACATGGCACAAGCCGTTGAGGGTGATCCAGAAGCAGGAATCATGTCTCATAGGTATCATTCGCTTCAAATTCTCAAGGTATGTAGCTCTTTCACCTTCAACCACGTCGATCGCACACTGATTCGAATATCGCAGGCTGAGAACATGCTCAGCTCGAATTTCCCTGTCGCCATACACTCCCTCGATTTTCTCCTCGGCAATATGCATATGAGTGCCGCCCAAAAAGCCAAAATATGCTACATCATCACCATGCGCAGTGAAGACGACAAAATCAAGGAAATCGCCTTCGGGCATGAAAGTTTCCCAGTCAATTATGCCCAGGTCTGCGTCATTCTATGCAACTACATCATTCGGGATCGCAATTTACCCAAGGGCGATTTGGCAAGAGAGATGTACGATGATATGATCATGTTCTGCATGGACAAACTCGCGTCCTTCCGTGAAGACTCTGAAGAGGCCGTTCCGCAGGTTATACTCCCAGAAGAAAAGCTCCGAGTCAACTTGAAGCGTGGCGCTGAGGATAGTCTTTGGCGTTCTGCTACATTTAAGAAACCAAAGAGTATTATGGAGCGAATTCGGAAAGTTGACGATGGCGTACCGATGGCAGTTGATGATCCGATGGACACTTCTTCACACGAGGACGAGGATGGAGATGAGGAAGACGATTGTGTTGATGAAGATGAGAATGGCGAACCTGCTACTGGTATTGCTGCATCAGACGACGAGGATGACGAGAATGACGAGTCTGCTACTAGTATCTCTGCACCAGACGACGAGGAAGACCATGACGAAGAACCAGCTGAGGCTCAACCCGCCATATTAGGATGGGGTCTCCACCAATCAGCCTGGATTGTCCACTATCTTGTCGCAGCCCGGCTTCGAAATCATCCATTATTCGAGCAGGAGCTCATAACATTCCTCCACACTTGCGGGCTACCAGTGGGAAGCTGGCGCAACGTTACGAATATGCTTGACTCTGGGATTAGGATTTGTGAGATCTGTAAGTTCACCGTCATACTGCTAATACTTGAGATGTTCTTGATACTAATTGTGCTCAAATGATAGATTATGACGATTCGGTGCAAATCTGTGGCGAATATATCAAAAACGACAGTGATGACGAGAATGGCAATGATGTTGCGGACGGAAATGGCGATAACGATGATAACGATGGCGATGGCAATGCTGTTGAGGATGTTTCCGAGTCTGGAGAAGCCGATACTGTTGATGATAACGATGATAACGATGGCGATGACAGTGCTGTTGAGGGTGTTTCCGAGTCTGGAGAAGCCGATACTGTTGATGATAATGAAGGATATTCTGGGGATGGAGTTGGCTTAGATGATGATGAGCAAGTACCTACAGCGCATCAGTTTGAGCTTGTACACCGCCCAAAGGAATGAGTTTTTGTATTTTGCTGCTGGTAGATAGTCATTTTGCCCTGTTTTGACGCAATTGAGCGGCTGTTTCTCTGACTTTTTGAGTACTATTCACCGTGATATGTGCCATTTTGTATGAAATTGTAACTATTCCCATGTTTTCGCGCCCTATTGAATGTGATATGCGCCCTTCTGATGTAAATCTAGTAGCAATATCACCCATTTTACCCATATTTTTCAGTGGATGTGTGCTTTCTTTATGACAATCAAGACTGGGTTGATGATTTTCACATTCTACTTCGATGTTTTTGTGTTGATGTTGCTATGTTCATTGCGCATTTTGTGGCCAAAATTTACCTTCATATTTTGACAAAACCAAGATATTCACTTCAATTCCAGTTCTACTTTAGGTCTTTAGCATCTCGTCGGGTCATCAGTTATCCCAATCCTTGTTCAATTACTGATAATAGAGAGATGAGAACATAGTATGAAAGGTAATTCGTGAAGAGTTTTAGTGACGATAATGTCTTATGAAATTTGATATAGTTAAAATATTCACCCAAAAGTCAGATTTTTGGAATCTTCTCGGATTATCAGTTATTATATTCTTTGTTCTGTTACTAGGATAGAAGAGAGAGAGGTATAGAATGAATAGCATAAAAAAGAGATCCCTAGTGAAGATAAAAGGTTATGAGTTTTGGGAAAATGTCAAAATATTCACTTCAACTCTGAGTCTTTGGTATCACGTCTCATTGCAGCTATTCTAAATCATGATTCTGTCAGTAATTTAGGGATAATAGGATGCATAATAGTAAGATTCAGATAACATTGTTTGTTCATACTGTGAACTATGATAAATTTATGAGAAAGTGATGTCATTACAAGAAAAAGTTTGAAAAGGTGAGGTGCATTTGAGAGAAATCATATAATGAAAATGAAAGCAGCAATCCAGTTCCTATTTGAACATCTTCAAGTAAAATTAGTCTGAAAGATGCTGGACTAATGAAATATATTTAGGATTGAATGGTATTAATCTTAGAGTCCAAGTGGTAGGTCATCACAGCTGATGCACGCATTAACTTGAAGCGTTTCAAAGGCTCAGCATCTTACCAGAATAGTATTTCCCAAAGCTGAAGAGCTTAAAGCTAGAGCTATCTATCTGAAAAATAGAAGGCAACTCGAAGATATGTTAAAGGGTCGCTTTTTGCAAATCTGATACTTTGACAAGCTAGCAGGTCTTCGTGAACTACCTGCCTAGTAAGACATCCTGCAATTCTGGATTGGTAAATATAAATTGGATGAATCTTTACTCTTCTGGAAAATTCCGCTATACAACTGCAATGTTTACCAAAGTATTCAAACTGAATGTCTGAATGTCTGAACTTCATGGTGGCATTGGTGGGGGCTATGAACTGTGAGTGTCACCGGGATGCATGCAACAAAAAATGTTTATGTAAAAATGACCCATAAAAATATGCAACTTTTGTTACTGTGAATTCGATATCCATCACTCACTTGAGAAAGAGAGAATTTGAGTATGTACAAACAGCAAAGTTTACTTGAGCTTGAGAAAATGCCTCTCATTGTGGTGGCATATGCTGCAACCCATTTCCCGAAGACGGGCCGCGGCTTCACGTCGTGGCTCTTGGTTGCACCGAGGTCAAATGTCGCAAGGGAACTTCCAGGGGAACCAATTGCGCATCACGAGGACTGCAGTTTTCCCCCAACCAACAATTCAAAATGGGATTACCGCCTTGGGAAACGAGCGATGAGCAGCTCTTTGCATTGATTACGGGCGCGAACAGGTAAACACCGGCGCAAGCATGCCGCATCATACGTACTTCTCTGCACTGTGGAACCCCTCCAAGAGTAGCTAAACTCGAGCTACAGCTTCACCGGCTCCAATTGACGCATGGTGCAGCCATCTTTCCTCCTTTTGCCTTGTGGAATTCTGTTGATGCATATGCTTACATTTTATTAGTGGCCTAGGCTACGGCATTGCGTCGCGCATGATCGATGAATTCATCACATCCCCCTCGACGCCCCCGAAGAAGCATCTCATTCTCATCCTCTGCACACGCTCCCCACTGAAGACGCGCTATACTATATCGAGGCTTCGAGGCCATCTGCGAGCAACACTCGAGGTTTCACCATTCGCCAAACAACAACGGGCAAAGGCAAAAACCCAAGGCAAAGAATACAAATGGGAGGATGGAGTGCATAGAGTACATTTCCTAGGAGTGGAGGTTGATCTCTGCAATTTGAAGAGTGTATATGCCCTTGCAGATAGATTGGTCAATGGCACTATTGGCAGCCCCGATGCTACTACAATAGACGGATTGAAACTCCCTCACGGATCACCAGGAACACAAACATACTCGGAGAACGTACAGCAAGATCGTTGGGCATTGAGTCAGAAACCTGGATCTATTGGAGCTCAAAGATCATGGGGATGGGGTCTTAGTGGTATACGCATTCCGAGATTAGATGCGGTCATTTTCCCTGCTGGAATGGGAGGGTGGACTGGTGTTGACTTTCCGGCTGCGATTTTAGCAATGCTACGCGATCCTTTTGCGGCTTGTACCTGGCCAGAATTCAAGATACCAATTGTTGGAGCTGTTGTGCGGCCACAGGTTACCAACAAACCGGCGAAGTCGACTGATGAAGCAACGCAACCATTACTTGAAAAGCAAGCCGAGTCGAACGAACCTCCCTTAGGTCAGGTATTTTGCGCTAATGTCTTTGGCCACTACATCCTCGCCCACGAACTTATGCCCCTCTTGTCTCGCCTTGCATCAGCAACGTCTCGGACCAGTGGGAAAATTATTTGGGTTTCAAGTATTGAACCGCAAGAATATCATGGCTCGATCGACGACATCCAAGGCCTCAAATCTCACAAAGCATATGAAGATTCGAAGCGCCTCATTGATGTTATGTCCCTGACTTCAGCACTACCGTCTGTTCAGAAAGTTGTCGCCCCCTACTTTGACGCCAAAAACACCACTACATGGCGAAAATCAAGCTCTAGCGAGTCTACAAATGAAGACGTGCCACTGATAAAGCCTACAGTACATTTGACACATCCCGGCATTTTTGCATCGGAAATATTGCCTATGCCTGGTATCCTTGTTGTCATTTACAAGTTCATATTCTATCTTGTGCGTTTATTCGGGAGTCCTTGGCATCCACTTGAACCGTATAAGGCAGCCGTAGCTCCTACCTGGCTTGCCATGACAGATGCCGAAGAACTAGAAGAGATGGAAGGCCACGGTGCTCATAAAGCAAAATGGGGATCGTCGACAAATTCAGGTGGAGAAGAGAGGGTGTTGAAGACGGAGGTTGCGGGGTGGGGATGGACGGGTGTTGTCGAAGAGGGGGCTGAAAAGAGGATTGGGAGGAAGAAGGGTGCTCCACTGGCGACGAAGGAGTCAATAGAGGATTTCGAGATTCTTGGCTCGAAATTTTGGGCGAAGATGGAGGAATTGAGGAAAACTTGGGAGGGTGTCCTGGGGTTTGATGCTGCGGACTCGTAGGAGTTTTGAGAATCTCGGTACTGTGTATTTGTACACATGTTGTCTTCCCAAAGAATTTACATACTTTAATTGTTTAGGTGCGGAATTCGTTGAAGGTCTGGGTTTAATCAAATCACATCATGGTTCGTTCACTTTTGGTTCTTTCACTTTGCAAATGGTTACAAATATTTATCGGAAAAAGGTTTCATATTCATACACTAACGGAGACTCGTTCTTGGTAAAACCATGGCATGCCACGATCCTTTTCCAATTCTGGATCCATGTGGGGCGACATGGTTCTGATGGTGAAGGTGATGGAGATCGAGACGTGTTTTCGCGGCAAGAAAAATAAAACCACCTCGCTTCGCGCGCACTTCAACATCGCAACAAGGTCGGCCACGTGATAGTCGCGGTCTCGACGCGCTAGTAGTTCGCTTAGCTGGTTACCCAGGTAGAAGTCCTTTCCGCGGCCTTTCGTTCTCTTCCTCTTTCTTTCTCCAGCTACATCTATCATTGCAGCGTCAAACAACATGGATTCCAACAACGCAGACCGCGCGCCAAAGCGAAAGAAACCCCGCCAGGCCGCTCCTGAGCATGATTCTTCGTCGGATCATCGCCCAGAAAAGCGCAGCAAGGTAGGCAAAAGTGCGAAAAATGCGCCAAAGCCACGTCGCAAGACTCAGGCCAATGCTGCATCTGACGATGAGCTATCCAGACAAGGATCCTCTTCGAGAAGAACCGTCACTGCAAAGACTATTGCGATGATTGATGATTCCGAAAGCGAAGACGAGTCTATTCGTTCCCGGCGAGACACCGCTCGGGATGAAAACATAGTCTCTAAAACCAAACAGGTACGTCAAATTTCCAAGAAGTCTCGAGACCCCGAGGATTCTGAAGATGATGAGCCTGTCAAGTCCAAGAACAGACGTCATGTCCTCAAGAAAGCTCAAGACCATGAGCGCTCTGAAGACGAGTCTGTTGCTTCCAAGAAGAAATCTCGAGACCCCGATGATTCTGGAGAAGATGATTCTGAAGAGGATGCACCCGTTGCTTCTTACTTCAACATCGCAACTGGAGAGCAAGAGTCGTTTGACAGATATTGGACATCGCGAGATGAAAAACGTCTGAAGAGATCATGGACCCCGGAAGATGAAGCAGTTTTGCAGAAAACTTCCGCTGGTGAGATCCAATTGCTTCGGAAGGTTCAACTGATATTTGGCAGACCAGCCTATGTTATTTTCAGGGAACCAAATTTACCAACGCCGACCAATGCTGATGACGACACAGATGTTTTTCTGCTCTCTCATCATATTTGCGTTCAGTTGGGTAAGCTGATCTGCGTTGCAGCATTTGATGGACTCATGGAGTTTATTCCTTTTGCCTTGCAGTACTCGGTGTCTTACCGGCAAGGGGAGGACCGACCAGATCCAAGTTCGCTGAAGGTTCGGAATGCGCGCTTCAAGGAGGAATATCTCCGACAGCTGCAGCAAGAAGGATCTCGCAAAGATGAGTTGAGCGAGAGAGAGTCCAGAGCTTTGGATAAGACACTCGATGGGATGCTGGGGTCAGAAAAACCACGGTTCTATGGTTTCCTCAAGCATCTCAAGTATGTCAAGCGCAACAAAGCTCGCGGTGGTACAGTCGATTCCAACCCGGAAGCTTTGATGCAGGGTGATGTGGACACACTTTGCGAGGCTTGGGATTTGTACCTCAAGGACCCAAAAGTTCCAGCCCGCTTGTTGACGACCGTCGACGAAGCCAATGCACATCTTGCATTATCTAGAGGGACAACCAAAGCCGGCGAGCCAACGCACAAGGAAAGTGCTCTCGAGATCAAGAAATCGTGGATATTGGCAGTTCGCCGAACAGAGCGACGGGAGTCCAATATTTCCGAGCGATCCGGCTCAAGTCCGTCGTCGATCCAAGCTCCAGAGTCAATTGCCTCCCAGAACCAGGGAGCGTTGGCTCAATCGGAGCTTGAGGAAGACGTAGGTGAGTTCGAATTCCCTGCTCCAGATCCGGATGTCGGCGCCTCCCAGAACCGGGAGGTCTCGCCTTCTGTGAAATCTGAAGACGAGACCCCGTCTTCACCTCGACTTCCAGACATCAACGAAGCCCAGTCTGAGGCATCGTTGTATATGCTAGAAGTTGAAGGCGAGCCAAGGCTAAGGATGGAGAGGGCGAGTGAGCGGCCAGAGTGAAAGCGCCTTCTTCTCATGCTGCATTGTACCTTCTTGTTCTAGTACTTATTTAGTGTTTTAGATACCCTTGAGTCTGTGTTAGTTCATGAATACAATTCTTTTGCTCCGTAAAACTTTCTGTTTCATGCATTCTTGTGATAAATTCTTGAAGTGAACCGACCGAATTGTATCCCCTGGTCCGCTGCAGCCTTTTAGCTTTCGACCACGCTGATACCAGCTGTGACGCAGTGAAAATTTTTAGGGCCGGCGCACTAAATTCGGAGAGCGGCCGTGAGAGCATCGAGAATTTTCCTGAACTCAACATATCTACCGTACCATGGCCTCGACTCATGATTCCCAAATTTCCGCAGAAAAATAACCCTCCTGCTTGCGTACTCGTGTCTTGATCTAAACGTCGATGATGTATTGCTAGGTCATACCGGTATATAGCCAAATTAGTTTTTGTGGGAGTCAACGAGTCACTCCTGAAGCGGTTGAATGTGATTTGAAAAATTGAAATTCTCATGCTTCTCTGAACGACGTTCCTGCGAAATCGGTACCCGGCCACTCTTCGCATAAACCCGAGCCCACAAACGCCCCCACCCCACACTCCTCTCCCTCATAATCCCAAATCCCACCCCAACATCTCAACCAATCACCAATCAAAACAGGTCGCTTAGCTCAGTTGGTTAGAGCGTGGTGCTAATAAAAAAGCTGCAAAACCAGTTTGATAAAACGCCAAGGTCATGAGTTCGACCCTCATAGTGATCATCTCACTTTCGTCCTGGATTGGAAGATTATTTTTTGCATTTTTTTTGGTTAGGTTTAGGCGAAATAGAGATGACGGGTGGGAACATCTCAGTGTCACGGGACCACCCCTAGTTCCTCGCACTACGAACCTCAGCTAGGTTGGGGGATGGAAGGCTCGAAGAGGTGAAAGTGTAGATGGCCTGGCGTTTTTATTAAGCTGACAGCTTTTTTATTAGCACCACGCTTTAACCGACCGTTTGTTATACTTTGGGGAGGTCTAACGTTTTCGCATGTTCCTAGATTTACCGAGTATTGGGCTGATATTGATCGCTAGCAATTTTATTTAAGCTAACCAATACCGCATTCTCTTAGAACTCTTTGCACAAATAATACAAAGTTGAAAGTAGAGAAAGTAGATCGAATAGGCTAGTAACGAAGTGCTGTACTATATGGGATGTATTAAGTATATGTATTAAATTCTCTTGTACCTTTTAGCAATTGACGGATTTATGGAGCGCCTTTTATGCCGTCGTGTGCACTGTAAACCTTTTACCTGAATCTCTATCCGGAGTTCTCTTTTCCTAGCCATGCAAATCCCAATCCCATCCCATCCCCATCCCAATGCGAGTCCAATTCCAACGCCAATTTCGTCCCAATTCATATCCCATCCCGCGCATACAATCCTAGGCCTGCATAGCCTTGAACATTATGAAGATGCAAACACCATAACCTATGAAGTGAGCATTTCTTCCTCCCAGATATTGGCATGTCGTCCCAAACAGCCCCGAAGACTTTCGAATTGCTCCAAGCAAACGAGAACAAAATTCCCGCCAATATCGCCACCGTGCAAATGTATTTCATTCACATTCATCTCCTAGCCGGCGGAGGCACCTTCTGAGCAGGAACACTCTGCACCACAGTATCCGAACTCACAGAATTCAGCGTCCCACCTGATGTCGCAGCTTCAACCTTTCCGACCAGTATTTCACGGCGGGCGTTCGCAGGCCATTTCCTATCCTTTATCTTGGCATGCTCCCGAGCCTCCGTCAGCCATTTCTGCCACGGCGGCGTCTTGGGAACGGCCCCAATTTCCTCCGTCCAATCCGTCTCCTCCGTCTCCCTAATCGCATACCACATCGTACGTGTAAAACTCGCAATACGCTCTTTGTCGTCCTCTGGTTCGGCTTGAGTTTTGTCAGCGTCTTGGGAATCTGTTGGTGTTATTTCATCGACTTTGTAGATGTCCGTGTCCCAAAAGCGCTTCTTGTGCATGAGGGAAACGAGCCAGAATGCGCCGTTTAGCAAGATATACGAGCCTCCGATGGCTGCTTGCATTGGAAAATCGCAGTTTCCCAACAAGACAACGGACATCATGAGGAGAAAGGTGCCGAAACCAACCAAAACGCGATAGGTGTGTTTACTGGCATAGTATTTACATTCTTCGACGCCGGTGTATAGTTCTCGCGCTACTTCCTCGTTGCAATATACCAAGATGAAAGCCCCCTCACGAGTTCGAATGGCGATGTCGCCGTCTGGGACTGCTCCACGGAAGAGTCGTTGTTGGAGGACGGGGGACCACCAGGATGCGTAGCCTACGACTGAGGATGTTAGGGAGATTGTGCCGAGGGCGACGCAGGCTGTTCCGTCTTGGATTAGAGCCGCCCAGACGAGGAGGCCCATGGTTAGGAAGAAAGAGCCAATGGAGAGGAGGTTTAGAGGGGACCATGGTTTTGTTGGGATATGAGGAGTTTGTTCGATGAGTGTTTTGCCAACTGCAGTGCGGACTTTCTTCAAAGTAGACTCGCGCATTATGTTTTTCGGTTGTGACTCGAGTTGACCTGGATCAATACTCGATGATACAGCGCTGTCCCCATCGTGTGGTGGCTCCTCCGGCACATCGCCCTTGTGTGTGATACGGTATTTTCTGAACGAGTAAGGAGGTAGGTCTTCAATTGGATGGATTATGGATGGAAAGAAGTTGAGCTCGCCGAGTTTGACACCACTCTTAATTCCAACAATGGACGTGGGATGTGAAGGCATTCGCGTTGGTCGGTTCGGTTTGAGGAGGGCTTGGGGCGCCGGTACGATTCGTGGAAGGAGACAGGACCAATGTGAAGTCATAGGTTGCATATGTGCTTCCATGGAATTCTCGCCCACGACTGCGAGCAAGGAAACAATGTCCAACCTCCATCCTTCTCTCTTCGCCCGAGTATCCAGGAACCACATGCCCATTTTCCTAGCTTTCGAATGAAGTATTCGGGTATTTCCTGGGCCTTGTGAGGCTGGACTGCCTTGGCAGAGAAGTATTTCTCCACGAATTTCTGATCGAGGAGGGTTTTGGTGTGGTATCGCGGGTATGGTGTAAATATCGAGTCTTGTGGATACCTTGACTTCAAGCTTTTGAGAAACGCGACAAGGCAGGCACGAAGCAGAAAAAAAAGAGCAGGCAGGGGCAAGCCTTAAATACCTATTGCCAGAGCCTCATCGCTTCTGAATGCGTGAGCAGACATGCAGTCAGCTGTTCAATAAAAGACTATTGTGGTCGTGTGGAGGCCAGAAAAGCAATGAAACATTAACAGATGGGGTTTGCGCAAGAGCCAGAATCTGCTGTGCCCCCAGAAACATGACGGATATGGCCCCCTCCAAGAGAATAGGAAGACATGCTGGTAAAGGAGAGAAAGAGATTTACGAGTTTGCTTTCCTCGTTGGTGTAGAACGCGCCAAGCTCAGCCGCACCGCAGGAAATCAGGAGGATTCTGTCTCGGATTTTGCCCTACATTGCTTTATCCGAATGAGGGGAAGGTGCTAAGAAATTTTTGGAATTGTGAATAATGAAAACTGGACAAGGAATGCATCTTTTTCGTTCTTGGGCATTGGCCGTGGAGTGAGTAATTCGCTCTGCAGATGTTGCTTTGAAGCTATGTCGTTGCGGGAGTTCGATGTGGCCGATTTGAAGGGCTGAAAAGAGTGGGGCCGAAGTACTTGGCATTGAATTGCCTCTTGGCGGCTCAAACGCCTCGCTTCTTTGGACACCCCCCCTTGAACTTGAAACATATTTTTGACTCCTCTTCAGAAAAGCTGTCATCGAGCATCGCATCGCATATAAAGGCAACGCAGGTAGCCTGCCATTGACGCATCAATCTTCCCTTTCGAGCACACAACTCCCACTCAAGCCGGACAAATTGAAAATGAAAGTAAAGTATCGGAAGTTTTCTATATTCAGATGCATGGTGTACAACACCTGATAGAGCACTTCTCGATGCTGCTCTCAAAACCGATAAGGAAACCAACGCAAGCCCAAAGTAGCTCCCAGAGCTCTGAAGAATGAGTATATCGATTGACAACTCATCAATGGGAGGGATCCTTCTGATTCGAAAACAGCTGACCGTTGGCGTAAATTATATCCACGACTGGCGTCGCAGATATTCAATTTCCGACCTAACGAAAAAAGAGGAAGACCGCCCCATTCCCTCGAATCTACTCCACTCCCCCTCACCCCAGTCCTAACATCACAAAGCCATAAGTATCTAAATAAGCAGCAAATATACCTACCTATCCTTTCCGCCGCGGCCACGAGATTCCAGGCTTCCTCAATACTGTACTACATTACCTCCCTCACCAAATGTCAATCTCAAGTCCCAAATTCCAGAAAAATATCACAAAACTCCACAGATACGAGACAATCAATATGCATGCTATGCTCTATTTTCGCAAGCTTGCCACTGCTACTATTCTAAAACCATCCAAGCCATTCTACACCGCAAGTAAAATATGTGTGTGGGCTATTCAAACATCTCTCGTGCTTAAAAACATCGAGCAGATCTCATCTGAAAGGAACCCCATAATCCTGACAATAATCTACAAAAAGGGTGTTTGTTTGCCAGGAGCCTGGCCCGTGGCTCTCACTTGTCTAGTGAGTTTTTCCTTCCACGTGGCGCGTGTTCCTAGTGGCGTGGTGATGGATGGGTATGATGTGATGAACATGTTAACATGGCGGGCATAATGATGGTATCGAAAGGTTAAGTGGCGATTATTCGCGCGGCCTTTCAATGGCGTTTTACCGTTGGAGTCCAGTTGGAGAATCGGGGACCATAACTCCGTATAATCCACAGACAAAATTCATCCCACTTGCGCTGCCACTCCGCCGTAACCTGTTCCTTCATCTCGGGTTCCATGCAGCTGTGTTCGAGACTCCACATGGCGAGTTGTTTCCAGCCGTAGAGAGACATGGATTCGGCGCCGATCATGACTTGGTAGAAATCGTGGGAGAGAGATGATCTGGTTATAATGTTAATGTGATTCAGGGGGGGGCGAAGAGAGAGTACGAACCTGTAAAAAGTAGCATTATCACTATTAATCGTGCATGGCACGTCGTTTGCAAGTAAAATGGGAAGATGATGTCCCGCAATAACCGGCGTCAAACCCAAAACCTCATTCGAAATCGGGCAACTCTCAACCGCAATATTCTTCTTCTTGAAAATCTCCATCAGATGCGGATGACTCGCCAAAGCGTAACCATGGCCAATACGTTTTGAATTTAGGAGAATCGCATCGTAGAGGTTTCCGTCGACTTTGTCACCGACTTCTAGGGTTTCACCGCAGTGAAAGAGGAAGGGGATTTCTAGTTTTTTGGAAATGCAGTTTTTCCGGAAGTTGAGGAATTCGGGGACGAATTGCCGCAGCTCGTTGCCCGATTCTTCGTGGCCTACGAGGTCGAAACCTAAGAGGGGATTAGTGATTTTCGCTATGCGTTATGTTGCGAAAAAACTTACCACATAGCAACTCTGGGAAATCGATTTTCAGGTCTATACACTCGTTGAGCGAAGCGTCTATCTTCTCATTATCGAATGATCTGGGCGTGCAATAAATAACTTTCATGCCTCCAAAGTACCGACCTTCTTTCCGAAGATCTCGAAGCGTGCTTTTGAGCTCGTCTTGAATGATTTGCATGATACCGTGATTTCCGATTGTTACCGTACCATCGTCGGACTTTAGAGAATTTGTCGCCATGAAATTTGGTCTTATCTCTGCATACTGAATATTGTCTCTCACAAAATCTTCTATGCATGCCCGGGTGTAATTTTTGAATGCGGATTTATAGGCAAATAGACCTTTCATCATCTGAGTGTGGTAGTTGAACTTTTCCCATATACTAACAATTGTCAGGTTTGTATTCTTCATTTTTTCACCACTGGCATAATTCACTTACCCACGACCCGTTTGACTTGACCGATGAGCCTCTTCTTCCGAAATTTCCAATTTCCGTATTAGCCAGGTCTCGGCTCCCTTGGTATCTTTCAATTCGACACCGTTTTCATCCGTAAATTTGAAGGTTTGCTGAAATTCTTGATACCTCATCCACGTTTGCGGAACATAACGAGAACTCCAGATATTACCCAACTTTCCCGCCTCAGCTGCTGTCAAAACATTGAATGAAATCCGAGTCTCCTCAAAGTTCTGAGCCGAAGTTAAAGGAAGCGTACTTCGAATGTACATGGCGCTAATATGACGTGCTTGCTCGATGAGAAATCTGGCCGGAAGACAGGAATTAAAGTGAATGTGTAGATGAGCTCCTTTGGGCATTTCCTTTGCCACTTCCATCAATATCGTCTTATTGATGAGATCCACATTTCCCAGAAAATGCTCCCCCTGAGTCCTCTTCCCCGTCGGTCTCCCATCTTTGTCATGTGATGGCCCATAGGTATTCTCCCAATCAAAGTCTCTGATATTCTTGAGGATTGTGGCGGCTTGTCGCTCATAAGCTGTAGAATTACTCTCCACAACTGCATCAAAGGCAGAATCTTTTTCTGATTTCTTGAGATGAGCCAAGGCCTCCTCGTAAGCGCTCGCGTCGGTAATATTCCCTTCGATGATCTTCTGTCCCAAAGCCTCGCGATTCCTCGTCAACACTCTCTGTATGGCGGGCATTTTGTGAAGTCGTCTCGGCGCTTGAGATACAAATTTGTCTTGAGCCTTGCTCATCATGGAAGAAGGCTCGTCCGTTTTATCAACGGTCGAACAAAGAACGCCCATTCCATAAGGTACAGCCTTTGTAGACTGGATTCGGGTTATATGTCGTTTATGCTTGCCAAAGCTTTGTCTAAAGTGAGCTTGCAATGGTAGCAAATACTCATAACGGTAAATGGAGCGCAAGCTAGGCACTGTCGGTCTGATCGTTAGATAAAAACTTAGATATCGTGGGGCTGGACTGCGCGCGAGTTGGGGTGAGAAATGCGATGGCAGCGCAGCGCAGCTCGTCCTTGCCCTGTTATGCTCAGCCACAATCACAGAGTGCGATCTGGCCGTGATTGGTCAGACGACGGAGCCAGATGAACCAGCCTTGTCTGTTGCCTTGCGAATAAGAACCCGCTAGCTGTGAGTAGGGAGTGAGATTATTCAGGTAAGATGACCAGCGGATATCATACTGAACGAGCCTAGAAACTGACCTTGTCACCGGCCGCATCTAAAGAGTCAGAACCGATGGGCTCGAGCTTGCTGCAAGTTTTGATCGTAATGAAGGGTCACGTGTGCATATTCTGCCAAGCTCGTACCTGCGCTGATGGCCAACTCTCTCCGGCCAGCAGGACACCAAATCACATCCCGATAAGGCATTTGGCGACAATCTACAACACCTTTCTACTAGCAGGGATCACCTTACAATTCTCCATTATCAAAAGTGTAATTGTACTCTGCCACAATTCCCCTGGAAAAGTGTACCTTTCTGCATCTCGACCCCGCAAAGTCCCCAAGGCTCCACATCAGGCAGAAAATCATTATTTGACAGGGGGCAGTGCCGAACTTCAAGCACGACACTCACGACCCCGGTTGTTCTCACCCTCCTCCAGCCCAATGCCCATGTGTCACCCAAATCTCACATGGCCGCCATGAAAAACAAACCGGACATGTGTTGGAAGTTGCGTGAAAACCGCAGTTATCAGCGGTTATCAACAGCTGTGTGATCTCATCTTATTCTCATCCATGAATTCGGTGAATGTGGCGTTACCGAGTCAGAAGCATAGCCAGGCGTTCCACGGACTCTCGCTCGCCACCCCTGAGGAAGAGGTAGATCTGGGGTAGCGATCGATTGCCTTGCGACCTAGATTTGTGTACGGAGCATATCGAATATAAAATCTGGATAGCTCTGTAGAAGAAGGAAGGTTGGCTGCATATATGGACCTGGATGGGTGATTGACATCTTTTTTTCAAGTGAGAAAGTTTTGAAGTGCGAATGATAACCGTCCTGTAGGTCATCCCGAGTTGCCGCACTCTCTGAGAATGGTCTTCATGAAATTCTCCACAAGACTCCCAACATGACGAGCACATAGCAGAAGGCGCAGATATCACGAGAACCCCAACAAAACTCATTTTCCTCTTCGGGATACCATGCCAATGCCAGTTGAAAAGGGGGGAAGATCCACTTTTACGAACAAGCGACTCAGCAAAGAAAAAGGCAACAAGGCGTTCAAAGACCTTCAAAGTACGAAAGACTTTCCAACTCGGTGCTACCGAACTCTAAAGGCGACACTCAGCGGCAAGTCGAACCATGAAGCGCGAGGCAGTGCAGTGGGCGGATATCCATCACGAGACACCCTACCACAGTAATCGATTTAGAGCACTACCCCCTCACCCATTTACGCAATTCGATCGCTTTTATAAGTCTGGCACCAACGAAGAGGCTAATTCTTAGATGTTACTGTGCTTGACGAGCCAATGTGGGGGATTTGACATTCGAGGAAGCATACAATAGGACGAAACGGGTCCTCACCATGGGATCAGAAATGGAAGGTTTGAAAATGGGAGAAATCTCTCCTCTTTGACCTCTATTCCTTAGGAGATTCTGACAAATTGAGGTTACAACGGAAGAGACTTGAGGGGGTGGTGCTCTAAACCACTTAATGCGATACGTAGCTCAAGAGGATGTTTTCTCACTCTGACCCTAAGAATGCTGAATGATGCGAAATTCACTTCACGATGCAAGGCCGAGTTCAGATCCCATAGTACCAACTCATTCATTTCCAGTATTCGCAAAGCCAAAGATCAGTAATAATATCCGCAATACGCCAAGGCACTATCAATCAATCATACCACCACTGCAGTTGCCTCGGATTATCTATCATATCGCTTTTTCTACGCCCGCTTGCTTTTGTACGCCTAATCATCAAATTTAATTCCCTTCTTGCCCTCGACATCAATGAATCCACCACGGTAACTTCCTCTCTTCTTCTTGTTCTTCTCCTTGGTGAATCCCTTTCCCTTTGTCACAATCAAATCCTCGTGGGCTTTTTGCGCGTAATCGTATGGTACATAGGCATTGCTGGCCAATCGCTCATCTACAACGGTATCCTTTGGAACTCTAGAAAAGGGAACATTCTGCTTTTTGCCGAATTTCTTTGCGACAGGCTCTGATGGCAGAGGTGGATCGATTTCGGCAGCTGTGGCTTCGACTGCAGCCTTTTTCGCCTTCTGCGACTTGGACTTCTTTTCGCTTTCCGATTCGCTAGAGGATGAGGAATCAGAAGAATCAGAGGATGAGGACGATGTCTTCTTTGGAGCGTCAGAAAGTGTAGCACTTGAGCTAGAGCTACCTGAAGCTGGCTTGTCGGTGGTGTCATCTTCTTCAGAATCGCTATCAGAGCTTGAATCGTCAGAAGAGGACTGTGGTAGTGGTATCTTCTTCGCCGTGGAGTGCGTCGATGAATCCGAATCCGAATCTGAGTCGGAAGAATCAGACTGAGAAGAGCTTGAGCTTCCGGCACCTGTCTTGGACTTCGGCTTGACATCTGTGCTGACATCGGAGCTAGAATCTGAGTCCGAACTGGAAGAATCAGAGGACTCGCTGCCAGACGAAGAAGCATCTTCCAACTTCGCCTTCTTTGTCTTTGGTGCTTCATCTTCGGAACTGGATTCGGAAGGGGATGAGGAATCGCTGCTCGATTCTGCTTTGCGTTTTAAAGCATTGGGTTTTGCCTTGGGCGACGCGACTTTCGCAGCTGGAGCTTCCTTTTCGTCATCGGCATCACTATCTGAGCTACTCGAAGAAGCAGAGGATGATGAGGAAGAGGAAGATTTTCGGCTAGAGACCTTCTTGACCGGTGGGGCATCCTCCATATCAACATCGCTATCGTCGCTATCAGAGCTGCTGCTGCTGCTTGATTCCTGAACCTTCTTCACTTTTTGCTTCTCTGCCTTTGCTGGCTTGACATCCTTGACTTTTTTGGCGGCAGCATTATCGGGATTTGTAATAGTCTCGGGTTTCGGTGACTTTGAAGCAATCCATTCGTCATAAATCGTACTCAATGAAGGCGAGTCTTGGGAATTTGGTGTAGCTGGTTCGCCACGTTGTTTGCGCTCGGTGAGGAGAGTTCGACTTGCGCTGGTAAATTCGTTTTCGGAAAGAAATGAGCCGACGAGATCGAGTAGCTTAGAGGATGGAGAAGGTCTCGAAGATCCATTGCTTGTGTTCTTGAGAAGATTTTTTGCGAATTGCTTGTCCTGTTTATCGTTCTTCTGGCGGTCTTGCTTCTTTCCGGGGTTCGATTGATTCGCCGAAGGGAAGAGCCAATCCGCTTGTTTTCGATCCGCAGGAATCCTTCGCTTCCCAAGCTTCTGCATGTTTGCATTTCCGGCCATCTTCGCGTTTTGTGGTGGAATAATGCTGGTGGAGAAAAAGAGTCTAATTAGGAGGCCGGTCTAGAAAGATTTTGTAGATTTTGTTATCGCGAAAAAAAGTTCGATACGCTTTTGCGCCAAGCCAGATTAGGTTAGGTCACACACAGCCACAGTTACCTAAGCATGCTAAGGCAAAGCGCCACTAGATCCCTGTCGCTTGTGGGCCCGAGCTTTCGAGGCAGAACATTTCCACATTTCGTGCTACTTGCTGGCGGTGAATCGGAACAATGGGATTCAAGAAGATGGAAATATTTTCAAAAATTCTACTACGCAATAAAGAATTGTTACTGAAATGTTAGTTGTAGTCGATAGATGCTAATTAAGAGCAAGTGAATTTGGTCAAATCGCATCAAAAGCACCTTCGGGAAATGACTACAATTCTATGACATTAGGTGTTTGAAGCTGGAGCAATGCCAACTACAACTATAACAAATTCAGAATTGATTCTGTTCACGCAAGTTGAATGAGATGGTTGAATTGCGACAGATTATATGGGCTGATATCAACATTTCAATGGACTCTTCCAAGAGATCAGAAGTAGCAAAAGTAACTGGTTACTTTGTTGACGGAGCAAGTACTTCCTGTACCCGCACTTGAATTCAAAAGTGAATCTTGGCTACCGGCTAACTACATAATTAATGACAACTGCTTTGAGTTCTTTGAAGTAAATAAATTAAATTCCAAAGGAAATGGATTTGAAAGGGTTTGAATTGGTGAATAACTGAAGTGAGGACCTCCAGGTACCGTAGATTAAAATGTTGCCTATTGAGGGCCCTTTTTGGTGGTGCTCGCACTGCTGCCCAATGACGTGCACAGACCATTTTAGATTCGGCCGTCAGGGATACGACTCGAGCAACTGAACTGAACTTCCACGCGCATGAACCGACTACCACCACTGCACCTAAATCGACGTCGCCCTTCAATCCACTCCCGATTTTGCGAAGGCGCATAACCATGAAGCTCGAGCTTCCCATCGAGCGACCTCTTACCTGTACACGCATATAGATGATCGAACGGCGAACTCGATTACTACGCCAACACGACGTGGCTCCGCCAAAAGGACGGCTCATCTCAGCATGGAGTCTGGCGGGGTCAACGGTAGCAATGGAATGAGTAGGGCAGAGCGATTTGAGGATGAAAAGCGGAGGATAATAGATACATGTTTTGGCAAAAAGGACGAAGATGGATCTTGTATGGCTTTGGGCATCAGTTGTCGAGTTTCGTAGGATCCTGCTAACAATTTCCCCCCAACAGTACTAGAATCCTACATCACGCACATAAGAATAATCGAAGATGCTAGCTACCCATCTACACCTCCTCCGCCAAATGCCAACCCGAGTTCGAAAAAGCCCCGTCTGATTATTGTAGCTGTGCGCAAATCTGGACGGGTCCGTATGCACAAGGCGAGAGAAAATGCAAATGGGAGCTTTTCGATAGGCAAGACTTGGATGCTCGACGACCTCACAGCGGTAAGGTCATATAATGGATCAGTTCCCTCTACTACCGAAGAGGAACAGCACAAACAATGGGCTGGTGGTATAGGGTTTGTGGTCATTATTGGGAAACCATACTATTGGCAGGCAAACACTCAGAAAGAAAAACAATTCTTCATTGCTAGTTTAGTCAAGATTTACACGAAATACACCGGAGGAAAGAGTCCTGAACTCTTAGGCTTTGAAGGAAAAGAAAAGGATCAACTGCTTGGTGTCTCGGCTTCTCGACCTGTACCGCCATCTTTACAACCGGCAGGTCCGCCACGGCCATCTTATGGGCAAGCTCAGAATCGTGCTCCTCCGAGAAGGGAACCATCACAGGAACCTCTACGCTCAAAACCTAGTCGAGAAGCACTACAACGACCACCACCCGTTCCAGTCCCTCTAGTACCCACGAGCGCAGGCAATTCGTTGAATTCACAATCGTCGAGACCCCAGTTACGAAACCGTACCGAGGAGTCGCCAAATGGGAGTGCAGATTCTTTACAAAGCCCACCAGTTTTACGAAGAGTTGCTGGTAATAACCAGAGTCAAGATTCATTTGGGAGGGGCGATGATGCTGCGAATGTACCCCCTCCACGATCGCGGGGGGGTACAAATGGAAACTCCAATGCGCCTGGACGATTTCAGGATCGTAGCATGACTCCTAGTTCGCTACGTACTGGCACTCCAGATAGTACCATGTCCAACGGCAGAGGAGAACCACCAGTAAATGATGTTCCACCTGTACCTGCACCCTTAGCGTTACCACCAGAAAGGCGCAGACCTCCAATGCCAAACCTTGTAGACCCTTCACGCGTGCGAGGTCAAAGTCCTATTGAGAGCATAGTTCCTGCGCCCTTGTCAAGTCCAGGAACGAGAAGAGAAGATTTGCGACCCCCAACTCGAAGCAGCGAAAGATCAATACCAAGAGCAGAACGAGAGGTAGAACCTGTAGGACCGACCAATGGCTTTGCAAAACCGGGAACGCCGAGAAAGTCCTCGGAATCCGCAGACAGGTCCGAGTCTCTTAAGAGCTCAAAAAGCATTCCCGCAGTACCGCCTATCTCAACTGCAAAAGAAACTCCTCCTTCCTCTCCTGCCCCACCCGTGGCAGAACCAGCAGCTCCAGATACCCCAATCTCACCTCCTCCTGATCCGGAAGAAGAATCGCGACCTGGGCTAGGTCCTATGATTAAGAAAAAGTCCAAGGGTGATATTGCAGGCTCCTTCCTCAAAGCTGCAAAAGCTGCTAGTGCCTTTCAGTCTTTCAAACCACGGGCTGGTGGTGCCGCTGAGCGTCTTCGCGAGTTGCAGGCAAAAGGTGATGGTGCAGATGGCATGACTGAAGTTGTCCCAGCTCCCTCTCTTGTGCGTGCCATGAGTAATGACGTTGCAAGTCCAGCTCTGACACCTCCGCCTACCGCCTCGCCAGGAAAGCTATCACCGCGAAAACAAAATGATAGTATTCCGGAAGTGAAGATTACCGTACCATCCGTAGCAACGCCTATTGAAGCACCACTAAAAACAGCAAGTGACAGTGGTGTATCTGACAAATCCAAATCTCGAGAGCCTCGACGACCGAAACCTGTCTCTGAAACTATGCAAAAAGAACTTGCTTCTCTGGGCATAGACTCTAACATATTGGGCGGTAGGGGTACCGATCTAGTGGAGTTATGGGAACAATTTGGTTGGGTAGGGGAAGGGATTAGGACTAAGAATGTCGACCAGATGCAAGACGAAATTGAACGCGAGCTTAATAAGATTCAAGCCGGAGGTTGGCTGTCGAGGCTTGATGATGAAGATGATAGAATCGAAGGAATCAAAGGCGGGTTGGACAAGTGTATAGAAGAGTGTGAGGAGCTTGATGGCTTATTGACGCTATATTCTGTTGAGCTGAGCGTAAGTCCTGCCCACTAAATTTCTATGATTATTTACTAATTGTTTAGACACTCAACGACGATATTTCATACATCGAGGCACAGTCTCAAGGTTTGCAAGTACAAACCGCTAATCAGAGATTGCTACAAGTGGAACTCAAATCCCTTCTTGACACTATCTCAATCTCTTCAGACCAACTCAGAAGTTTGCGAGAATCATCTCTCGAGTCCCCACGCGGCTTAGAGCAGATCGAGAACTCTCTAGTCACGCTGTTTAAAGCCATGTTGACCATAGACCCATCTCTTGGCGCATCTGGGCCAAGGGCAAGCGAAGACGGCGCAGCAAAAGCTGGGGGACTCAGCAATTCCGAGATTGGAAGCATGCGTGTTCTGCAGGAAAAGAAAGATGTGTACAGAAACGAAAGTATCAATTTTCTTCGCAGACTCAGGCCATTTTTACAAGTTAAGTTTGGCGCTGCTATTGACGAAACTCGAAAGGCCCTGGAGCGTGAGAAGGGAAGCAATCTTACGAGAGCTGCTGGAAAAGCAAGACTTGATCCTCGAAATCACGATCTTGCTAGAGATGTTCTCTGGAGATATAGCCCTCTCATGTTATTCTCGAGGGAGGTTGACAAGCCCGAATGGGAAGAACTCATCAAGACATACGAAATGGTCTCCAGACCACTTTATCAAGACGAATTCAGAGATGCGGTTTTCGCGTGGAAGCGAATTGCTAGGAAACCTACTGGAGATGAAGCCGACATCCTTTTCACTTCTCAGCAGGAGAAGAAAGATGAAGGGCTCGCAACAACAGCTCGAAAACTGACAGTGAAACGAAGTCAGACCTTGGCTAAGAGTTTACGTTCTGGAGAGAACGGAAGTAAAAATTCCGTTGACAAGGCTGACGGTCGTCTCCAGCAGCATGAAGTGTTTGCAGGTGCCCTTGATGAAATGGTCCCCATCATGAGCATGGAGCAGAATTTCATAGTAGAGTTCTTTCACATTACCTCTCTCGAACAGCATGATTTCCCGGATGCTGTCGCCAATGCACCACCAGACCGCAGACGCGGCGGGGATCTCCGACGACCACGAGTGATGGACCCCGATCGAGATTTGGCAAAGCTTGTAATTCAATCAATGGAAGAGGTATATTCCTTCTTTGGACCGGACATGCAAGCATTGGTGGACTGGTCAATCCAATCAGATCCATTGTAAGTATAATTTCAAACGCCCTCTCTGACAGCCACTAATAAATTCATAGGCAAGGTGTGGGAGTCATCGCCGCCATTGAACGCAAACTCGTGGAATTTGAAGAATCTAGTCAGGAATACCTTTCACGAACTTTGCAGAGGATTCACGCGAAGCTTCTTGGACTTTTCATGAAATTTCTGGACGAACAAATTCGTGCGATTGAAGACACCAAAGTTAAGATTAAAAAGCGAAAGGGAGTAATTGCATTTATTCGCATATTTCCCTCTTTCTCGCTATCACTAGAAACTATGCTGGTAAATGCAGACGATCTAGATGTTCGCGGGACCGTCAACCAAGCGTATGTTCGGATCAATAAAGCGATGTTCGAGTCTCTCAAGGTTATTGCAAGAGAAAACCCTGGCGCGCAAACTGGTGGTACCGATCCAGAAGACAAAGAAGCACTCAACTATCAAATCCTATTGATTGAAAATATGAATCACTACCTGGAGGAAGTTGATTCTCGCTCAAATCCTGTCCTCGAGGACTGGAAACACAATGCGGGAGAAGAAATGGATGAACACATGTCCCTTTACCTCAATGCTGTCATACGTCGACCTTTGGGCAAACTATTGGATTTCTTGGAAAGTACGGAAAGTTTGATGCTGTCGCGTCAACCGGGAGAACCAGCCTCGAAAATATCAGGCATGCCAAGTCATTCCAAGTCGACGTTCAAAAAGGTTCTCGCAAATTATGACTCGAAGGAAATTAGAAAAGGGATAGAAGCGCTCAAGAAACGTGTAGAGAAGCACTTTGGAGATGCCGACGATCCAGGGCTTAGTCGTGGATTGGTTTTGAAGGTCATACAGAATTGCGAGAGGTATTACGAGAAGGTCGATGACAGAATTTTAACAATCAGCAGAGATGTGTATGATGGAGACGTGATTGCTGAATGGACGAAGCAAGATATAACGACCGCGTTTAGGAAATAAGGGAGGTTTTTGTTGTCATAGGCTGCTGCCAGGTTTTCATGTGGCCAATTTTGGCTCTTCACTCACTTGTATTTTGAGAGCGGAAATTCAAGAAGGCATGGAGTCTGGTCTTCTGTATGGGCATTCAGAAAACTGTACAAAAACGTAGGAATATACCAGACACGAATGTATATACAATTGATGATAGTCCCGAGGAGTTTGATGTTTATGCGATTTTGGTGAAAGCTGGACGGCAGGCTACATCCGAGGAACGGGAATAAACGGGTGCTAAATGGGTCGAACTAAATCTCGTAAGCAAAAATCAATTCAGCTGAGCTCCCATCCTTCGTAAATCTTTTACCACTCCCCAAGACTTTTCCTTGAAGCAAGAATACTCTGACTGCCAAGCGATTTCTTTCTAGACACAACTTGTTGGAAGGTAATTGCCAACATGTCGTCCACAACCACCATCCGTCTAACTGACCATCCCACCTTTCAACATTCTCCTCATCTTACGCCACCACCAACTAGTCCCAACCGCAACTCAACCACCTCTTCTCCCTCCATCGAACAAGAACAACTCCACCCCATAACCCGCCAACGCCAAATCCTCGTCCTCATCTCGGCCTTTCTGACAATATGTATCACCATTGGGTTTAACCAGTCTTATGGTGTTTTTCAGAGCTATTATTTGAGTGAGGGGCAGACTTTGTTGAAACGGGGTGATGGAGGTGAAGGTGGCCAAGAGGCATTGTTGGCTTTTGTGGGGAGTTTGGGGAGTGGGTTGACCTGGGCTGGGAGTTTGGTTGTTAATCCGCTTATTTCGAGGTTGGGGGTTAGGGGGACGAGGGGGGTTGCTTGTGTGAGTTAATTTCATAATTTCTGAGATGGAACGATTGAGATGATGCTAACGGGGGGTTTGGGATTTAGTTTGGTGTTGTTTGTATGAGTCTGGGGTTTGGGTTGGCGAGTTTGGGGACAGAGGTGAGTGATTCCTCAAGAGGGAAAATGGAAGAGAAGATATGAGAAAGCTAATGCGTGGATGAGAGTAGATTTGGCATCTCCTTCTTACCCAAGGCTTACTTTACGGGATTGGCTCGAGTTGTCTCTATTTCCCTGTCCTAAGTGCCGCGCCAGAATATTTTACTGAGCATCGAGGGTCTGCTAGTAAGTCATAAATCTTCCACAACTTCTGAAAACCGTAAAATTAACTCTCACCACCTAGTGGGCTTTATCCTCTCCGGTGCTGGAGTCGGCGGCCTGGTTTTCTCCCCCCTAATTCGCTACCTCCTAACCTCTATCGGTCCTCGTTGGACTCTCCGCACCCTCGCCTTCCTGAACCTCCTCATCTCTCTTCCAATCGCTATGACTGCCTCTCCATCTCGCTTCATCGGTCACCGCCCAACACATATCAACCTCAAACTCGCCATGAAACCAGCATTCCTACTCAGCGTCTGCGCCGGCTTTCTTCAAGCTTCCGGAAACGGTTTACCACTAACCTTCCTGGCCGAGTACTCCGTAGCGGTGGGATTTTCAGCTGGGTTTGGCGCTACGTTGTTGGCGATTAGCAGCGGTGTTAATAGTATTAGTCGAGTGGCAACGGGTTGGGTGGGTGATCGCTGGGGAAGACAGAATACGTTGATTGTTACGGTTATTTTCTGTGTGGTTAGTGTATTGGGGTTTTGGCTTGAGAGTTTGAAGGCTGGAGGAAGTAAGACTTTATGGGTGTTGTTTGTGGTCTTTTATGGAGTTACTGGGGGTGGATATAATGCTTTGTTTCCTACTGTAAGTCCTCTCTATCTTCCTTCTCGTGCTCAAAACCCAAAGCTTATCCATCTAGACAATTGCAGAAGTCTTCGGACTCCAAGCCTACGCCTCAGTGAACGGCTTCATCTATTTTGTGCGTGGCCTAGGACAGATGTTTGGTAGTCCGGTTGGAGGAAAGATTTTGGGTGAGAGTGTGCTGGGGAATTATCGGGGGATGGTGCTTTTTGATGCTGCGCTGCTTGGAGGTGCGGCCATTTGCGTTGTTGGTGTTAGGTTTTGGGATGCACGGGAGAAGGGAGGGTGGGTTTGGAGAGCGTAACGGAGTACCGTAGTATGAGGACATTTTGAAGGAGCGGTAGGTGAGATGGTGGGGCTGTTGGTTTGTGGAATTTTGAGGATCGTACGTAATGGTATGTTGCTCGCACTTATGAATACACCTGCCATGGCTATGTTTACTTGAGGAGAGGTTGAGTAGCTTCACCTTTGCTACTGTAGTGGTGCTACCTCGTAGCACTACAGGCACGTGGCACGTCCCCTATATATAGAGACGTCCCGTCTCTCTAGCTAGACCACCACCTCCTACATACATACATTCAGACCTCATACCTCGTGCCGTAGGTACTCGCCCCTACCCTTCACACTACTGAACTCGCATGAGTTGCAGAGTTTAGGAGGGGCTCCTGAAGCCTATAATGGAAGTAGGAACAGCATGAGGAGGCGTTCATTGATCACTGGAATTTCTAGGTTTGTTGCGCAGAAGTGAAGGAGTTCTTCAGAACATGAGTCTGACATCACAACAGAAAAGCGGTCTTGAGGGGACGAAGAATCCGAGTCTTCACCTTTGAACCCGCTCATCCTTGACTTCAATCTCAAGCTCTGTCATGCAAGGCAGCTTGCGGTTGGCAGCCTTGCCCTGACAACGCCTTTTTGCCCCGCTTCTCTGCGAAGGTCAACTCCGATCCTCCACAACAACTCCAACTTACGCAACCTCAACCACGCGCACACACTTCTTCATCCCAATCGCTACAACCCAGAAGAAACACAGTAACGCAACTTCTGATCACCGTGACTGCCACTATTGCAGAAAACGAGGTAAGTTGTTTCTATCTTTTCGCAGCGAATTACACAGCTAACCTTTTCTAGGAGGGTCCAGCAATCGTTGAAATCGAGCCTCATGGGAAGCTTGTGGTACGCGTCTTCACCACGAAAGATGTCAGCGGCTTCTTTGAAGCAACGGATGGTACTCGGAGGCCTGGCAGAATTACCATGAGAATGAGGGTCTCCCTGGAGCTCATGAGAGATAGCTTTCCGTTCGTCCAAGCCGCGCTCTCCAAGAATATCGACCCAGGTCAAAACGTCATCGACATCAAGTGCAATGAACCTCAGGCTGCGGAACTTTGGCTCAGAGCGCTCCATCAACCCGAGTCCGTTCAAAATCGAGCGTCCTTGATCGATATCAAGGGCCTGTGGGAGGTGATGGAAGTTGGTCTTCAACTCCATCACTATCAGGAAAATGCCGATTTCTCAAAGTTGAAGACTTGGTTCGCAAACATTCTGAAGTCTTGGGACTTGCAGAAACTTCCTCATATGTCTTTGCGACAAATGTTGTTGCCCTGCTATCTCTTCGATCACGAGGTTGCATTTGCCGCCATCACCCAAAGAGTGGTCTACGAAATGGAGGGGCACATAACGGAGGCCAATCCGACAGAGTACCACTGGCTTCACCTGAGTAAAGGCGTCACCGGTAAGTTTCGAAACTTAAACTTTATTTTGTAACTTATATTCTCCCTTACTGATACAATCCAGGAGCACTCAATCGAGCTCGTGGAAAATTGAGAGGCCGCGTCGAAACTCCTCACAAGTTTCATGGTCTCTGCATAGACTGCATGAATAAAACCAAGACTGGAAACATTCATGAGGACTACTGGCTGCTGGAGGAATGGGGCCCTAACTGCAGACTCGAGCATGGCCGAGAGACATGGTACTGGTCTTTTATGGGCCGTAAGGATGACATAGTGAAGTATCAGAAGCAGAAATATCAGGAGCAGAAGGAAGAGAGAGAGAAGCGTGGTGGCGGCCAGTTTTATCGCACCGATCACATCATAGCAAATATGGCTGCTCTTATGCTATCAAAGGAGCTGGGCAGTGACGGGTACCCCGAGGTGCGTTTTTAGGACAAGCATCTGGTGAGCGGGCTCCGGGTAGTGTTTCTTTGCAGTCCTGGAGCAGATTTTCATGCTTTCTTGTGGGAAAAGCGTTGTATTTAGCGGCGAAGCAATTGTTCACGGGGGCGTAGCGGGATGTTTCGTCGCTATTGTTGGGAAGGGTTTTCATATCATGGAGTGGATCAACGAAGCAGGAAAACAGTTGGCAAAGTTTTTACAGATGACTTCTGTAAGTAGCTACTACTTGCTGCACAATTTACATTTGACCATGGTGAGCATTTACATGGTTTTATCTGCAGTGACAGTGTCTATTTTTTGATGTAACATGCTCAATGGCCCCCAAAATACGCGTCAAAGTCATATTGACAGCAGCATATCCTCTTTTGAGGGGTTCTGACATCATAACAAAAAAGCCGTCTTGAGGGAAGTACGTATTCACCTTTGTATCTCGCCTTAAAGTAGAAGCGCTGGGCGGGGTAAATATTCAAGCCTTCTACATAGCTTCTCAACTCCTCCTTGAACCTACACTCCATCTTGACTTCAACTTTACATCTTCGATCTCAACCATCACAAGCACAAGTTCAATCCTCTGCTCGTCTCCTTCGATCGCAAACCTCAAACAATCACCGGTACAACAAATCGATCCACTTAATTGCAATGTCTACTCCCCAGGTTGGTCGTCGCATCCAAAGCAAGATTACTTTATATCTAATGGTCATCAGTTGCCTCTGCGACAAGCACAGCCTGCGCAATCGACACCCAAGAACATCGAGATTGATCCCGCCGGAGATCTTATCATTCGGCTCTATACCAAAAAGAATGCCAATGGAGCTAAATTTGTACCTTCGAAAGGTGGTGAACCAGTCCCGGGCAAGATTACCACGACGATGAAAGTCTCCCGCGAAGTCATGACGAAGAGCTTCCTATTCTTTAAGACTATGATGGGCAGGGACTGGGAAGGAAAGCGGAAGACTGTCGATCTTGAATACGATCACCCTCTCTCTGCAGAACTCTGGTTCCGAGTTTATCACGGGGATGATATACCTGATCACTTATGCAAAGGCTTATCAACTGCTGTGATTTGGGAGGCTATCCAATACGGTTGTTTCCTGCAAAGTCTTCGTGTAGAAGAGGCGAATTACATCAAGTTACAGCCTTGGTTTCGTAAGCTCGTGTCTGGATTGGAAGGTCCTAAGGTCAAAGTACTTCTCGCCAGACAGTTGTTGTATCCTTGCTACATCTTCGACCACGTCCAGTTGTTTGCCGATCTGACCAAGCTGTTGGCATATAATATGAAGGATCATATAACCGAGATAAACCCCACCGAGCATCGATGGATGCATCTGGACAATCGTGTCATTGGTAAGTTATCATCGCTGTACCTGTCGCACCTTTTGGACTATCGAAACTAACGGGTGGTTTGTTTACAGGAGCAATCAATGGTGCACGAGGTAGTCTAAGATCGCACTTGCTTAGAGAACTATTTAACCCCATCGGCGAATTCGTGGAGCGAACTTGTTCTTGCAAAAAGGATTCTCTCGCCGCCTATTGCGCAGCTCTTCACAAGTGTGGCATATGGCCAATCGAAGAACAGCACAAGATGTCCATCAACGACGTGCTGAGCAGCAAGGGAATGGTCGACTGGGATTGCGAGATTCCCAATGATGAGTGCCCATGGTGCCCAATTACTCTGCGCAAGTCCCGCATTGAAAGAATCCGCAAGGATGTCGCAGCTGGTTTTGACGGACTCTGTTTGGACTGCATTGAAGAGACGAAGACCGGTAACCTCGACAGTGATTATTGGGAGCATGATCTTCACAAGGAATGGGATGAAAACTGTTGCATTCGTCATGGGCAGGGTACTTGGTATTTCTCATTCATGGGCAGACGATCCGATATGGACCAGCATAAGTTGAGAAAGAGACGCCATGCCGAGGAGAAGGAATTGGGTTGGCTGAACCGATCCTTGGGAGGCATTTTCTGAACAGTGTTTCTGAAAACGGCTTACAGGATGTCGCAGACGTAAGCATTTGGTCTGGCTGGTTGAGATGATTCTTTCAAAAATTTGAGTTGCTTTTAGAAATTGCCAGGAAATGGGGAATGGTCTGATGACGGCAATCCGTTGATGGGGAGTCAAAAGTTTATTGCGTGGATTTCGTGCTTATTTACAAATTTTCTTTTACCAAACATGCAGGACATGAAATGGCAAATAGCAGGCACAGGAGCAATTCACGATGTACCTAAAAGGATTTAATATAATAGTTCAGAACGGGTGCTATGTCACGTGCTTGCGCGTACACCTGCCTAAATGGTAATTTACTTCCTCTTTTGGCTTATCTCCGGGCTCCTCCGGGCATGCGTTCTAGAATAGAACCTTCACCCCCCCCCTTCTGTAAGCCTTCCCCCCCCAGAAGGCATTTCTAAGCTTAGTTTGAGCGTAAAAACGATAATTTCCTGTGACAGGATTTTTGACCCTACGATTTTGGATTTGGGGTTGATTTTATGACTCATTTTTAAGGCATTCTGGTCTGTTTGCATTCCGTTCGCAAAAGAGTATATCCTCACTTTTCGGGGTTTCAGTGCATGCACGGAAAAGCACGTGATATCGGGCTCTTGCAGGCAATCGGAGCAAAAGGAGAGTACGTCATTTCACGTGATAAACCCCCTTCAGCGCTCTGAAAAAGAGCTTCCCCAAATGAGCGCCCACTTAACCTTAAAAGAGCTTCCCTTAAAGAGCGCCCATTAAATACTCACGTGATAGCCCCCCTTCAGCGCCCTAGAAAAAGAGCTTCCCTAAATGAACGCCCACGTAATAGCCCCCTTTCAACGCCCCCCTAAAAAGCTTCCCTAAATAAACACCTACTAAAGGTTCACGTGATATGCCCCCCCCCCTTCGGCGCCCTGAAATAGCTCGCCTAAAAAAGCCTCCTTTAAATGAACGCCCAATAAAAACTCACTTAATAACCCCCCGTCCCCCCCCTTCAACGCTCCCTTAAAGAGCTTCTCTTAATGAGCGCCCACTAAAAGCTCACGTGAAAGCCCCCCTTTAGCGCCTTAAAAGAGCTCACCTAAAAAAGCCTCCTTTAAATGAGCGCCCAATAAAACTCACTTGATAGCCCCCCCTTCAGCGCTCCCTTAAAGAGCTTCTCTTAATAAGCGCCCACTAAAGCTCACCTAAAAGAGCTTCTCTTAATGAGCGCCCACTAAAAGCTCACCTAAAAGAGCCTCCCTCAAATGAGCGCCCACCAAAAACTCACGTGATACCCCCCCTATAAGCTAGAGAGTTACCCTCCGGTTTTTGCCCCGCTTTCTGCCCCACTGTCTAACCTATTTGAAAAAAAATTGCCTCTCTTGGACGTTTTAAGTGGGGGAGAAGGAGAAGGAGAAGGAGAAGGAGCAGGAGTAGTATAACCTCACTTTCTTCACTTCCTTATTCCAACAACAATCTCTTTCTCTGGCATTCTGCCACTCCCCTTAATCCCCTCATCTGTAGTTTCCTGAAACTTCAAATCTACAATGTAATATGGGTTTTCTTCCGATGAGATTTTTGACCCTCGCCACGCCAGGTGCAAGAAGCATCAAAAAGAAACGTGGTTTACTGTTTAATGCCACCAAACCTTGGATTCAGAGGCAGAGATGCCTCCGAATAGCTTCCATTGTAAGTGTCGGCTATAACTGTCAGAGTTTTTTCGGCATTACCGTTTACGTAGTTTCCACTTTGTGCGGCGCGTCGGAGTCGGCGAAGCTATTCCCAGTACGGAATTGCGACCTCTGGCGCGTTGTAGTTGCAACAAGGGAGGAAAGGAGGGCAGGAAGCTCAAAAGTGGGGGCTTTGGGGGCTACAGGGGATCTATTACGACCAGGGGGGTAGAGAAAACTAAAGAAGGGCTATAAGGCCTTCAAGGATGCTTTTGCAGGGGTCCGCAAGCGGAAGGCTAAGGGAGAGAAGTTGTGAATAGCCTCATTTTGTGTACGCCCCGCAGGAGCAGCGGGCTAGTTAGCGCCCTGAAAGAGCTTCTCTTAATAAGCGCCCACAAGAGCTCACCTAAAAGAGCTCACCTAAAAGAGACTCCCTTAATCAGCGCCCATACCTTCCTCTTGGCCTAGTTTCCTATGATAGCTACAGCCAATAGCGATCAAACAAATCGCCATTTAATTATCTTCCCACTAACGGCGTTTAGATTCACCACCCTTTCGAGGTAGCTGAAAACATCCACAAAATACGCACTTACCAATTAGGTCAAAGTAATATTTACAGCAACAGACCCTCCACTCAAATCAACCAGCCAACCTCCTCGCTTCTCCAGCAATCCTCCACCAACTGAAATTGTCCCACTTCCGGCTTTCTTTTCAACCCACAAGATCGACGAATTTGCCTTTGGCTGCCCACTCAAAGTCACAATACTATCAACAACAAGCACGGAAACCTCCCCATTACCCAATGTAACCGACTCGATAGCCCCAGCATCAACCGACACTTCAACACCATACACTCCCAAATAAACCTTCCTCCTCACCGCATCCCTCAACTCCACAACTACATCCCCATTCACCGTCTTCGCATTCCCACCAAAAACCACAGTCTCCCCTCCATCCTCCACAATATACGTCCCAGCACCCATCACCAGTCCCGAAAACCCAGGACCATAATCCCCACTATACGCATCCCAAGCCAACGTATCCGGCCACGTATGGAAACTAGCAGACGCAAACCCACCTTCATCAATGTTACTTAACGGCCCATTCATACCCCCATACCCAACTCTCAAAATGTACAAATTCTCCGCCGTCGGATTCGCTTCATAGTATTCCAGCAGCGGCAAAGCATTGAGCGCAGACCCGTAATGATGGCCCTGCCTCTCATACCGCATCAGCTTCCCAGCGTACCAGTTATCCCAATAACGTCTTTAATCGAAATTAATGTTTGGTCCCATAAGTGTGAGATGGGAGAGAGATAGACAGGGTGGGGGGTTGAATACCTTGCATTTCCATTCCAGGTCCAATGAGAGACTGTCGGGCTGTAGCCGAGTATAGTGTTGATAGTTTTGAGGGCTGTGGCGGTGAGGTTGAAGTATGCGCTCCAGTAATAAATGCCTTCTTGACCGGTAGAGTCCCAAGCCATTTCGGAACCGAAGGGAACTGCTTCAGAATCCCATAATTCTGCTCGTGTTTTCATGAGGGAGGAGAGAGTGTTGGCTTCGGTAGTGAGATTTTCACGGAAGAGGTCTTGGAGGAGATAGCCGAAGACTGTTTCGCCCATTAGGCCGTCGTCGCTGTAGCCAACGTTTGTTGAGATGACGAAGTTTACGGTTTGGTAGGCTTGGTTTAGGTACCGGGTGTAATTTGCCTGGGTGGTCTGAAATGAAGGTTCTGGCATCAGTCTGCTGTTCTGAAAATGGGATGGTAATACCGGTAGTGCTTCTATGGTAAGAGGAAGGGGCTCTTTTGCTTTGTCGTTTTGCGAAAGTTCGATATAATTTGAGGATCGGAGAACTTACGAGAGAAGGATAGCCACGAGCAACACGATACATGGCCCACTAGATTTGGGACGTCAGTTCAGGATATTTTCGAATTTTTTCAAAGAGAGCGATATAATAAGAAATAAAGAAGTGCAGGTGTATTTTAGAGTATGTTATAAACCCGATTGTTGTTTGTGTAGTCGTGTAAATCATGCCAAAGCGGTTGGAGAAATTTTTGATCCGCCATCCCAGGGTAGTTAAGCGAGAATATGGGATCGCAGGGTAACCTCTCGAGAACAGCCGTAAGCGATCGAAAATGTTCGATGAGCTTTGTGACCAGGAATTTTCCAATCGATCCAGTGAGTAGGAAAAGAGTTCTAAGATAAAAATGATTCTTACATAAGCCGCAGTAACATGCACATAATCATACGCCCGATCCGTAGCATACGAATCCGCCTCATCCCAACTCCACCAATTCAACCAATCAATACTCCCATCATAATTATACTTCACTTCCCCGGGCTGATAATAGAACGCACTCTTCCTCACACTAAAATCGGTATTCTGGATCGTTCCCCATAACACCTTATGGACGAAAGTCTCCAAAACAGTGACTTCTGCAGCAACTGGTTGCGCTGCTTGTTTCATGGCAGCAGCGAGCCAAGAACCGGCACCTCCTTCATCGCTGAGTCCGGCGATCCAGACACGGGGATCTTGGGTTACAAAATCGTTAACGGAGCGATCATAGGACAAAATTGAGTTGTCGCGACCGAAGGGATCGCTGGTGTTGGTGTAGAGTGAAGTAGTTGTGAGGAAGGAACCAAGGTTGGAGATTGCTTCTGGGGCTGATTTGGTGATGTAGTAGTGGATTGTTTGGGTTGCTCCATCTGTGTAGTTTACTGTCACACGAACACGGCCCCATGCTGAAGAACTTGGGGTTAGGGTGTAGTTATTGGGAGAAGTTGAGGTAAACGTGAACGCTCCTGTAGGATCTGTGCTGATCGAGGAAACGGAGCTGTTGTAATAGAGGCTCAAAGTGGGCTCCAAATCCTGCGGGATGATGTATCCCGGGATTCCAATAGCCAACGGAGTGTTCGTCTTGATGACGGCCTCTTCAATTGTAGAAATGCTTTCTGCTAGCGAGAATTTCAAGCCAAGAGTAATGGATTGACCAGAAGTAAGAATCGTAGAAGTTGCAACATTCCACGGCACCGTCGTATTCCATTCATTCTCGGCATAAGCTAAAGAGAAGGTTTCCCAAGAGTAGAAGCCCTCGAATGTTTGGCTGTCATAATAGAGTGAAGTGTTCTCATCTTCAAATAGATATCTCCATGCTTCGAATGGTGTTTTTCCAAGTGGGGTTACTACGAGTGCAGGGCCGGTTCCACTTAGTGGTGAGACGCGCAAGTAACCTCCATCGAGTCCGATGTATGGGTCTACCAAAGAACATTTGCTTTGGATATCAGTAGATTCTCGATCCGTAAAGATGCTGTTGAATTCGATGGGGAAGCCAAAAGACCCAATTTCGACAGAAGTCGTTTGCTTGTTCAAAACACTGATCGTAAGTGTTACATCTCCATCAGAATCAAAACCCCATGATCTCGTGATGTTAAATGGGGAACTAGTAGGTATCGTTGGTGACAAATCGGCTACCGAAAATTCAGTCCCTGAGGTCGCCAAGGACTTGACAGCGACTCGATTTGCTGCTGTGTCTATCTCCGTCCAACTTGATATTCCGACATTGCGATATCGAAGGGCCACATCTCCAACGTGGTAGTTTCCGTTTGCTGATCGATTGGCTAGATAATCGAATGGCGAGAAATCGAATGTCGGCAGTGAAACTGGCGATAGTGAAGCTAGGGTCTGCGAGGAGGAATTGAGCTTGAGGTTGAAGTTAGTCGAGCTGTACGAGACGTAGCTGCAAGAAATCAATGGTGTTATCGTTCCTAGAAAAACGATGAAGTGAGTGAGTTGATGCATCATTAATTGGCTTGAGATAAGAAAGGATTGAGACTACCTGACTCTGATATTGGACCGCAATGCTTTTGAGGTCAATCGAACCCCGTCATTATCACCAGCTCCCTGCAAATACTAGTTGTACCCATCGCTTCTGTATTTATCCAAGATAAATTCTCCATCAACCAGCAAGTCGGATGACTGCCGAACCATCCAAAGCCCGCTGGTGGGGTAAATGTACACCAACGGTTTCCCACATTTATTCACTTCCGTATCTATGATAGCGACCTGGTTATTATTCGAACATATGCTAATTTCATGTGAAAGCAAGCATATGTGTTTGCACTCGGCCTCGACTGTAGACATGCTCAGGGGTAAATCAAAGAAGTCGCTATGATAGCTGAGTGCTTGCGGCTTGCCTACCGGTACTTGCAAAGAAGAAGCAATATTTTAAGCTTAAAAAGCTCCGTCATCAACCTAGCAAGTGCTATTGGCAAATTTAAGCTCCTAACAAGGTACCAGTTGCACAGACCCCGCACTGTGACGTATTTAAAAATGCAAGTGTGGTCTGCTCGGCTCGCTACGAAATACCCCGCCATCTACCTACCGCTCCTAACTGATCTACTGATAATCGGGTCAGTACTGATTTATCTACGAATCTGACCCGATCGAACAGAGGGTTTTTGCCTACTGATTCAGTTCGTACTGATTCCGGATAAAAACCTACTGATACGAGCGCTCGTACGAATCGAATATATATAATATAAATTCATAAAATAAGAGTATTTCTATTTTAAATGATTCATTTCCAAGAAATAATATTAAGATGCGAATTTATTTTAGGGGTAGATAAGTAAGGAATCGGACATTTTGGGGGCAGATCTATAAATAAAAAAGTTTTAAGGGGTAGATAAGTAAATAATCATAAGAAAAAATATACTAATATTTTAATTTAAAATCAAAAACTGGATTTTTACCTTAAATATCTCGAATCAGATCAGGTTCGTAATTCGATCAGTATCAGTAGGAATTCGTACGGATACGAACGCACTTTTTAGAGAATCAGTACTGACCTGATTTAAGGTCAAATCAGTATTCGATCAGGTCAGTTAGGAGCGGTACATCTACCTGCGAATAACCTCATTAATTTATGTTGACTTGTACGACGGTAGCGTTTGTATAAGGCAGATGGTCAGTTTGCTATAATGCGTGGGCAATTGAATTCGCACCAGAGAAACAACTGACATATAGATGGAAGATTTCGAACAATACAACGACCTTCAACCCCAAGCCTCCATACAAAGTACAACGATTTTCATACGGGCTACATAGCAAACGCTCACCATCAAACGCGGATACTCGGGGAAATGATACTACGTTAAAATGTCTTATAACTCGGATTACCGGGGAAGTACCCCATTTACCCCCAACTTTGAAAGATAAGGAGGGGAAAGCATAATCAACACTAACTGCGACTCCAGAATACCAGGTTCTCACGCGATAATAGCGTCCACCTTCCTAATACAGAGACCTCAAAACTTTACCCGCTGCATATCAATCTAGCAAAGGTCACCATGTACCACCATCCTACACACCACCACCGCACAGTACTGCTATAGTATCCCCTCCATTAAGCGCAGCGTACTAAAATGCACATATACACGAGTTTTTCCACCTGGGCGGAGGGGTGTCTTGAGGGGGTGTTCGATGATCTCGAGCCATTTAACGTCATGCGGATTTCGAGATTTTTATACGCGAGTGTTTTGAGTGTTTCGCAGTTGGTCTTTCAGGCGGAGGTTGTGAAGAGTGATTGTATGTGATGCCTACTTCCTGTAATTTAGGGTCTGGTGCTTGTACTGACATGAGGTAGTGGTGCCGTTTGTGTTTGATGCAATTCCACTTGGATCTATCAAGCCCCAAGGATGGATTTTAGATCAGATGCAACTCATGTCGGATGGCATGGCAGGACATCAATATGATTTTTATCGCTTTGTTAGTAATAGTACGTGGATTGGAGGAGCGCTTGAGTACTCAACGCTTGATGAAGCGTGGCCATATTGTTAGTCTCGATTTCTCAACCTCATTTTGCTCAAACTTCTCGGAGGAGAGTTTTATTACCTTCAATAAGGCAGTCTCAGAGGACTCAGGTTGTCTCAATTTACAAGGTGAAGTAAACTGACTTCACGAACTTGTCACACAGGGTTCAACGCCATAGTCCCACTAGCCTACGGCCTCGGTGATGCTCGCCTAATAAACCAAGTGAATACTTCAATCGAATACATACTATCCAAGCAATACTCCGATGGCTGGATCGGACCCGAAGCCACACCTCAAACACGCTTCTTCTGGCCGAGAACTTTGGTACTTTACGGCTTGACATCATTTCTAGAAGCCGAGCCAGATCAAGCTCCCAGAGTTCTACCTCATTTGTATAGCTTCATGAAAATCATGAACTCAATGCTTGAAGACAATTATCTCGGTCTCGTTGGAAGAAACGACAGTGCTTTTGATTATCACTGGGGAATAACGCGGACGCAGGATATGCTTGTATCTCTGCAGTGGCTTTACGACAAGTAAAAACCCCTTTGCGCGCTCTCTGACTTCGCTTCGCTAATCAGGAACAGCTACCCAGAAGGCAATGAAGATCTTCTGCTCTCGAACATGGAAATGATAAACGATGCAGAATGGGATTGGGCTTATTTCTACAGTGCCGATGTATTCCCTTTTCAAGATCTTGATATTGATCCTCCAGCCGACGAAGATTTGTTTTGGTATTACCATGGTGTCAACTCAGCCATGGGTTTGAAAGCCCCTGCGGTTGTTCGTAGATTGACGCACAATGAGACCCTCTTGGATGTAGGTCGAAGGGGATACAATTGGACTTTTGAGTATCATGGTATGATTTCGGGAACCATCATCGGTAAGTGCTGAAAATCTTGAGGTTGGGATTCCGCTACACAGAGCAACTACTTACTCCTTCCAGGTGACGAGCCTTGGAGTGGACTCTCTCCAACCAGAGGATCAGAACTCTGCACCACCGTAGAAGCAATGTGGTCGCTTGGTTACAACTACCGAGCATTTGGAGATTCTGAATTTGCAGACCGCATGGAATTGGCCGCTTTCAACGCGTTACCTGCAGCTGTAGCGCCGAACTGGTGGAGTCATCAATATATGACTCAAACAAATCAGGTCGGTCTTGAAAACTTACCTGGAAGCTTTCTGCTAACTTGCACTTAGCCGTACTCAATCAATTTGACTGGCAATCCATTCGCAGATGTGAATACTTTGGGACAAACGTTTGGTTTGGAACCGTACGTCTTATACCGCGATTCCTGGGCCAGGTGTTAGTGCTAACTTGGAATCTTAGAAATTACCCGTGTTGCACAGTAAACCATCCTCAGGGGTAAGTAAATCTAGACAAACACTTCAGCCTGCCTCACACGCTAACACATACCAGATATCCCAAATTTCTCGCCTCCGCATACGTAAAAGTAGGAACGGCAGGAATAGGCCAAGCAGTCCTAATCCCCTCAACCCTTACCACAACCTTCAACGACGCCGCAGTCACAATAGACACCGTCACCAACTACCCCTTCGCCAACACCCTCTCCTACACCATAACAACCACCACCCCCTTCTCCTTCTACATCCGAGTCCCAGACTGGGCCAACCTCGCTACCTCTTCCATTCAAGTAAACAGCGATCAAGCAACATCTTTATCTCCAGATCCAGCAACCGCACTGCACGAAATCTCCATATCAAGTGGGACGACGACAATCAATTACACAATCGGCACCGACATCCGTATCGTCCCCCGTCAACGCGACACCGTAGCAATTTACCACGGCGCTCTCCTCTACGCCATCCCCATCAACGGCAGCATCGTCACCCTGCCTCCACGAGACTACTACACACAACAGCTCCTGCCGGTCCAATACACCGAGCCCGGCGAGACATTCGATCATTCAATAAACAACACCATACCCTGGAACATCGCCATCGACCCTTCCACACTCTCCTATTCCACCATAGGCGACGAAGAGGGGTATACTTTACCAAATCCAGTATTTGATATAGAAGGACCACCAGGAAAGATAAGTGTCAAGGCGTGTTATATTGAGTGGGATGTTGCTTTGGGAGTTCCTGCTGATCCGCCGGAGCTGGGGAATCGGACGTGTCTGGGGGAGTTTTTTGACGTGGACATGATTCCTTATGGAGCTGCGAGGTTGCATATGGCGGAGCTGCCAACTGTTTCGTCGACGTGAAGGGTAGGTGTAGAAGTGAAATAATGAAGGAGTGTGCTTTAGCTGTTAGTCTAACGTTATTTTGTATATAAATCGTAGAGGAAACCAACTTACCGGGAATGACTCCGTAACCAATTTCAAGAGTGTTAATTTCAGCCGACCAAATTGCACAATCCAGATTGCGCTCACAAGTAAAATAGAGGCGCTTCTCGCCCGGTAAGTAGCCTCCCACTTTTCGTTGCATTTCGCAATTTTAGCGAGACCTCTAGAGCTGCCTAGGACTCTCAAGGGCGACGTTTAGCGAGCATCGTTACTACTGCTCTGATCTATTCATAGACACTGGCTGGCTTTGTTGCATTTCAAGCTGTACTGCAATCATCACAGAAGGTTGACCTCTCAAGCACATCCATCACTCCGTTTGTGAAAGATCCATATAATTTCCGTCAGCGTTTGAAATTGACAATCTCTTTTCTATCAGGAGTCAGGAGTCGGAACATTTCTATGGATATTTGCAATTGTTCTGGAAGTGAACGAACCGTGTTGTGGTATGTTTATATGCGAAAATTTCTACGTGATTGTTGTCATTGTGACCACTCGCGCCAGCACGCGGCGATAACTGTGGTTTAGTCTTCGATCAAACACCGAGTGCAGTTTGTACTTGTACTTGAATTCAAGTTGCCTGATTATCCGTAAAAACGAATGACGTGGACATTATTCGTTAGGACAACTCACCTGTAACATCAAAATACTATTGACTCACTCTGTCCTGAGAGCTCACACACAATATCCCTCAGCCAAACACATCCACGGCACAAGCATCTATGTTTGCAATGTTTTTTGTATTGATTCCGTGTCTAATTCGCAAGGCCACCCTTCAGCATAAGCAAACACAAAAATGTCCGGTCAACATAACCTTAGCAGAATATCCACCAAGGCAACAGCGCCATCCTCCATCCACGCCCTTGCCAAGCATCCAGAGGCAAATAAGAAAAAAAGACATCGAAATATTATGTGCTGGATCGAAAACCCTTGCGAAAAGCCGATGAAGCCATGCATGTGCACGAGGTGGTAGTCTATGAGTACATGATCGAAAAAGTCCACCCCTATCGATCAAATAAAAGAAAAATGTATCGAGAGCCAACCAGGTCGAAGCGCAGGAACATAATAGCAGCCAATCAAAAGTCGAAAACTAAGACTGTGCCACCAGGGGAATTGAGAGCGCAAAACTTTTCCGTGCCAGTTCGCCGCAGATTGCCAATACGCAAATGTGTAAGAGAGTCATTAGTGGGTATAATGAGGGATGTTCGTCGTAGAGAGTGGGCAATTAAGCCTTCTCCTCAACCTTTTCACCCTCCTTCGCATCTCCTCCGTCAGCCTCTCCCTCACCCTTGCCGTTATTCTTCACGTATTCATCATAAACATTAAGAGCTTCGTCAACCTTGGCTCGAAGAGCAGAGTCATCCTCGATGCTGCGATTGTATATTAGTAACTTGTCATCAGATTATCGGAATTGGGAAACTTACAGGTTGACCAACTCGGGGTTCTCCATCTCCAACAACATACCAGTGATCTTTCCGGCCAACTCAGGTTGCAAAACTTGGATCTTGGGGAACAAAGCCTCGCCAAGAAGTTGCTTTTGTTGAGATGCGGGAACGGCAGCAAGTTGTGATTGCAAAGCACCGTTAGCACCATCTGGGGCATTTTGAGGCAAGCCAGGGATCTGAGGAGGCATGCCACGACCACCTTGTGGGGGGAAACCACCAGGGAACTGTCCAGGACGAGCACCTTGAGGAGCACGACCACCGATACCGCCTTGACGACCAGCTTGAGGGAAACCTGGCATGCCTGGTTGACCAACGCCTTGAAGGGCAGCCATGTTTGGTGGCATACCTGGGAGACCTTGAATTGGGCCACGTGCACCTGGTCCACCACGACCGCCAGCTTGCAGAGCAGCCTGTTGAGCTTGTTGCATAGCAGCAAGGAATTGTGGGCTACCCTGTTGACCGTATGGGCCACCAGCTGGGAATTGACCTGGCATACCGTACATGTTTGGAGGCATTTGTTGAGGGCCTGGGGCACCACGACCAGCCTGTGGGGGGAAACCACCAGTGAATTGACCTGGGCGTCCACCTTGAGCACCAGGAATTGGCATGCCGGCCTGAGGAGGGAATGGCATACCACGGCCGCCAGCCTGTGGAATGAAACCGGGTTGCTGGCCGGGAGGATAGAACATGGGAGCCTGCATGTATTGTTGTGGCATACCGGCAGCGGCGGCGGCTTGCTGCATACGAATTTGGTTGCGTGCCTGAATGCTGGCCTCAAGCTGACCCTTACGAACATCCTTACGCTGAGCGAGAGCAACATAGAGAGGCTTTCCGTTGACCATGTTTTGGTTCATCTCAGCGATGGCCTTGGTAGCTTCATCAGGGTTGCTGAAGCAGACGAATCCGAAACCCTTGCTCTTGCCGAGGGTACGCTTCTCGGATTTTGAGGCATCCTTCTTTTCAGAGTCTGCCTTCTCCTCAGTCTCGGTCTCTCCATCCTTCTTGTTCTCCTTGTTCTTCTCTTCGTCCTTCTTCTCAGCTTCAGCGGTCTCAGCAGCAGAGTCACGCATGACCTTGGCTGAAGTGATGGAACCATAAGGTGTGAAGAGCTCACGCAACTTGTCATCATCGACATCATCGTCAAGGTTCTTGACGTAGAGATTGACACCTTGGTACTTGGAAGCCTTCTCGATACGAGCAGCCTCATAAGACTTTCTCAACTCCTCCTCACGCTCGTGCTTCTTCTGGGCACGGCCAACGTAGAGATCTTGTCCCTTGAAGTCCTTGCCATTCAAATCATCAACTGCTGTGGCAGCGTGCTCGTGGTTGATGAAGTTAACAAAACCAAAACCACGGCTCTTGCCATTCTCCTGATCACGGGCGAGAGATGCGGATGTGACGTCTCCAAACTTCTCAAACAATTCGCGGAACTCCTCATCGGTAACCTCGACAGGGATGTTCTTGACGTAGATGTTGGTAAAGTTTGCCTTCATCTCCTCGAACTTACTCTGACGATCCTTCTTAGGGATGTGGTGACCAACAAATACCTTCTTCTCGTTCAAAAGCATACCGTTGACGTGCTTGATAGCTTGGCTAGCAGCCTCGTCGGTCTCGTAATGAACAAATCCATATCCCTTGGAGGCTCCAGACTCGTCCTGGGCGACCTTGCAGCTCAAAATGTTTCCAAATGCAGCAAAGGTATCGTGGAGAGCCTTGTTGTCAATGGCAGTGTCCAAGTTCTTGATGAAAACATTGCCTTGACCGGTCTTTCGGAGAGCAGGATCACGTTGCGACCACATAATGCGGCATGGGCGACCCTTGATGAGAGTGTAGTTAAGCTCCTCCAAAGCCTTCTCGCCATCGGCTGTGGTGTTGTAGTTGACATAGGCGTATCCAAGGGATCGGCGGGTGACTGCGTCACGGCAAACACGAATAGAGGCGACGGAGCCGATTTGAGAGAAAAGCTCGAAGAGCATGGCCTCGGTGACGGAGGGATCAAGCTCGCCGACGTAGAGGGAGGCCGAGGCTTGAGGGTGAGGAGCGGCGGAGCTAGGAGTAGGGCCAGCGGTATCAGGGTCCTCAGTAGCGTTGGAGACATCAGTATTGATGGCAGGCGCGCTGGCTTCGCCTCCATTCAAGGAAGCGTTGTTCATCTCAGCGGCGAGCTGATCGACAGCGCCGGTCGCGTTTGCTGCAGACATTCTGAATAGATATGATGCTATAGCCATGTTAGCTGTTATATTCTGCGATGGCGGAAAGCTTGACAGCGCGTTGGTGTCGTCGTCTGGGATAATTCTGGTCTCGCGACCGTGGCAGAGAGCATGGAACGGGAGCGACTTGCCTATTTCTTGGAGATGTCTTTGAAGGAGGGTCTAGGAATCCGACAGAAGGTGCGGCACTGAACAGGATGGCACTGGAGATCTGCAAAGATCGTGTCGCGGCACAAGGCACAGATGGGGTCGTTGGCGGAGGTTGGAGAAGGCGGTCGAGGAGTCGATCGCAAAGGTGACGGAGAGCGTGAGGGTTTTTATTGGGTTTTCAAGTTTTTTTGGGTCTCTTTAGGGAGGTTTTCTGAAAGAAAGAGGGCGAAGAAGAACGAAAGAAGCACGAAAAATTCGTACTCTATCCGCGCAGTCAAAGGTTGTGTAGAGGTGGGTTTGGTGGGAGGAGAAAGGACAATTCGAAAAAGCTTTGTCTTCACGAAAATTTGTGGCCCTTGCGAGGCGCGCTTGCCCAAAAAGGACAGACCAGCCTCAGGCGGGCAGCCACGACGGAGGCCGTGTGTGAATAAAATTTGGTGTAAGGCTTAGGGCTTACCTAAGCATTGCCAGGGTACATTTGTCATTTGTGCGCACGGAGCATGGAGATACAAATCACCGGGCTTGGCCACGCTAACCAGCGTTCCGGAAGATCTTCGGAAGGTTCCCTGGCTTAAACAGCTTCAGCAGCCTGCTGGGAAGGGGACGGCGGCCGCATGGGTGAGTGGGGGAGAGAAGGCTGCACCTACGAACCACTATTGTAATCACACAGCAGGCTACATCGTATGCGGTAGAAGCACATCGAATAGCTCCCACACAACACAACAGCAGTCACTACTTGATCTCGTCCATTTCAAAGCATTTGGAACTTTACCATATCGTTCTCTAAACTGGGAAATATTCTTTCCTTTCACCTTCTTTCCGCCGATTGTCTTGTCCCCAAAGTCTTGGGCAGGCATGTCTAGTGGAAGTCAGCAACGATAAGTCGCAGCCTCAGACGACGGAAGGCATTCAAGAGAAAAAATACGGCTTGACACCTCACCATGTTTCAGACATTCAGTGGCAGCTCACGTCGTCCCCGGCAGGTCAACCTCTCTGGCCAGAATGCGAACCCATTCGCAGCTTCGTCGCCTGGTGGATCGGGGACCCAAAAGGCTATCGCTCTCGCCCAGCAAGAAAGGCAGCAGCGCCAACAGGAACGAGACCGGTTAAATGCCTCGAAGCGAATACAAAGAGTATGGAGAGGCCATCGAACAAGAAGAGAATTGGGCGACTCGAGAAGGAAGCTATGGGACGAGGCAATACGACAATCACAGAGCGTGGCAGACAATGGAACTCTCTTGGTGGAACAGACACGACTTTTATTAGCGTTCTTCAGCTGGCGGCGGAAAGAGGATATTGAACGACTGGTGGTTTTGAGTCAGGGAATAACAAACGTGGGTTATGAGGTATTTTTGGTTCGTCCAGATGTCCGGCCACTCCTCGCCCGCCTGGCAATTGTTACTTTATCTGCTTTACAAAGGTAAATCTACTCCAAAATATACCAAAAAAGGATGCTAACTTCCAAGGTTATTACATAGCTTTTTACCTTCTTGTCCTTCAAATTTACTGCAGCTACTCATTGCACTTGTCGATCGATATCAGGAGTGTTTCCTCCGTATCAGCAAAGCCTATTACACGTTTCTCGCCAATCTTTGCTCCAATGGCAGTGCAGAGAATGTGGATAAGGGTTTACTATTAACAGCAATACGGGTGCCCTTGATACGGCATGTTGATATTGATCAAGGTACGAAGCTTTGCTTACTTATCCAAAACTCACAGTGATTGAAGCTAACGCGGATTAGAATCCGCTGCATTGGATGCCCATGCTGCGTTCGCGCTAAGCTTTTTGACAACCCCAAATTTAGCAGCTATAATTGGAGGATTCGATACTCTGGCTTCTGTTCTCGATGTCAGTGTGCTGTCCGCTGCATTGATCCGCGAGTCGACCTCGAACTCATTCTTTCAACTTTCGACTGATGCTAGACTCTGGCTGCTTGCTCACTTCATTTCTCTTCATCGACTGCAGCGGCGGGATGGCCAAGAACCAAACTTTGTAAGAGCATTATCCATTCAGCTGTCGATTTCGTCGGGCGATGTAGTTGGTAGAATCGATGGCGCAGACTCGGACGTCTTACAACAGTCTGTTGGCAGAGAAGATGAACCAGCGCAGGCGGCATCTCCATCGTTGCCTGAGTTTGTAAAGAGTGAACTGTTATCCTTGGTCGATCAGACCAGTATTACAGGTTTGCTAGCAAAGTTCAATGCAGACTACGCCAAAGCTTCTGCAACAGAGGGGGAAGATGCTAGCTTACTTGCAAGCTATGCACTCACCCTCTTACGAATATTTCCACGTAGAGGTGACGAAATTCGAATGTGGCTATATCTGGGATCAATGAATTCTTCCGATGGAACCCAAATCCCGGCTCTGAAATTTTTCTGGCAAGCTATGAGCAAAACAAATATTTTCTCCGCAATCAATGCCGACTCCAGGGTTGCCTTGTCCATGCTTAAATCTCAGATAAGCACGGGGTCAACAGTTCGTGACCCAAACAGAGACAGAGAATGGCGAACAGTCTTGTTATTCCTTGAGCTTTATACGTTCGTGTTGAGATTTACTGACGATGAAGAGTTCTTGGCTGGAAGTAAACCCGATTTTGCCCAGGTGAACACACCAACCTCTCGAATTCGTGCCAGTGCTCTACCTCTTGAGGATGTCAGAAGTTTGACACTGTTTCTGAAGAACTTGGCATTCACAACATACTATAATGCTGCAGAATTATCAGACGAACCCCATAGTCTCATGGAAGGTGGACTTGGATCTTACTTTGGCACGTCGAGCTCCTCAATATTTTCCTCTCCTGGAACGGAAGAGGTGACGAAACGTGTAGAAAGTCGGCCGTTTGCCGGTATTGCTGGTATGACCTTCGATTATTTAAGAACAATTGTGACAGGTGTAATGCGCATGCTATACGAACGCGATTCAAGGCGGGGCTTTTTGCCTAAAGGCCATTGGCTTATGACTTCAAGATTTGATATGGAAGGCTTCATTCCAGCGGTTGTCATGGAAGAGGAAAAGCAGCACGAGGAAATCGAAGACGAAGAAGAAAATGGAGAGGAAATGGATGTCGAAGAAGAAGAGCACGGAGGCAGAAATGAGCTGGAACTTGTGGGTATGGCGAGGCCCCGACGCATTGCGCAGATTGAGGCCATGAGGAAGCAACAGCAAAAGACCGCCCGCAAGAAGATCCTTGCTTCTATCGGCCCTAGACTTGAGGTATTACAAAACATGCCTTTCGTCATACCCTTTGAGACACGGGTGCAAATCTTTCGACAGTTTGTTCTCCTCGACCAAACACGTAGAAGAGGTGGCAATGTTGATCCTGATATATGGCGTATGAACATTATGCAACGAGCAATAAGGCCTAGACATGGTGACCCCAGACCCCCTGGACACGAAATACTAGGGCGTCACCATGCCAAGATACGAAGAGATCAGATATTCGACGATGCTTACGAGCAATTCTACGAATTAGGCGAGGGACTCAAGGAGCCTATCCAGATCACTTTTGTGGACCAGTTTGATACGGTGGAGGCAGGTATCGATGGTGGTGGTGTAACGAAAGAATTTCTCACTAGTATCACAAATGAAGCTTTCCGGGCGGAGGACGGTCCCGACTGGTTTATTGCGAACGATCAAAACTTGCTATACCCAAACCCTTCCGCCGTCGAAGAACGACGAGGATGGATGAGGAAGATAGGAATTAGGGAAGGTTCAGCCGAGTGGGCTGAGAACGTCAAAGAAGTCCTAAAACGCTACGAGTTCCTTGGTCGAGTGGTGGGCAAATGCCTGTACGAAGGCATTCTCATTGATATCGGATTTGCAGGATTCTTCCTGTTGAAGTGGGCAGCTGCTGGTTCGGATTCTGGTTATCGCCCCAACATTAACGATTTACGAGATCTGGATGAATCTCTATACCAAGGCCTGCTGAAGCTTAAAAATTATCCTGGCAATGTGGAGGACTTTTCTCTCGATTTCACAATCACAGACACGATCTCGCCAGCAGATGAGCCTACAGAAACGATTACAAGAGATCTAATGCCTAATGGCTCCAACATTCCCGTTACAAATGAAAATCGACCACTCTATGTTTCTTACGTCGCTCGACATCGACTGCAATTACAACCATTCCAACAGACGCAGGCCTTCCTCAGGGGTCTGAGTGAAATTATCAAGCCGTCATGGTTGTCAATGTTCAATCAGTCTGAATTGCAAACTCTTGTTGGAGGAGATGCGTCCGAGATTGATGTGGATGATCTGCGAGAAAATACCTCTTACGGTGGAATTTACCAAATAGGTGATGATGGCCTCGAGCATCCAACTATTCAAATGTTCTGGCAAGTTATGAAGAACATGGACGACATCGATCGACGCAAGGTGTTGAAGTACGTGACATCAACACCCCGAGCGCCTTTGTTGGGCTTTTCGCAGCTGAACCCACATTTCAGCATTCGGGATGCTGGTAGTGACGAGACTCGTCTCCCCAGTACCAGTACATGTGTGAATTTGCTCAAGCTTCCCAAGTACACTTCTTTGCCGGTCTTGAAGCAAAAGCTTCTCTATGCCGTCAATTCGGGGGCCGGTTTCGATCTCAGTTAGGATACAGGATGACTATGACATGAGCGAAAGAGATACATTGGGACACGGCGTTATGGAGGGAGGAAGATTTGCAAATCCTGGAGACATGGATGTAAAGTAGAATGATGCCCCTTATGAATGATTGATGCAATAGACGGCCACGTATCAGGGGCTGAAGAATTGAAAGAGACGAGATCTAGAATTGGCATCCAATTGCAAAGATGACATAAATGTACCGGTATAGCATTCTTCCAATTGGCTATTACAATAAATTCTCGGGCATATTACTACAGCTTATGCTCCAACAGAGGTGTGGCCGTGAGCTAAATCATAAGGCTCATATGCCAAAAAAATCTGCGAGTAACTTAAGGTTAACGCATACAGTATTAATTGGTGTACAAGCCCACCCCTTTATTCCTTGTCTACGGCTTAGTTAGTCTAGCAGGGAATTGAAGCTAGAACGGGAGATGGGCTTTTATGGTCTATTAGCTCTTTCATTGACCTTTGTTCTCTTTTACGGCTCTGGCATAAATGAGGTTTAAACTGGGAGAGAATGGGCTTATAACCCAATTAATACGGTACAAGCAAAACGAAATTCTGCAAGAAACCCAGAGCCAAAATTCTCCTTAGGAAATGGCACCGATAGCGCCAGTTGCCGGCACCGCTTCGTGGCCAAGGTATTCACTGACTTGCGCCAAGTAGGGTGAGCCTGGCGGACACCTGGTGTACTGGTCATAGGGGCCAGGTGGCTCAAGTGGCTCGTATGTGTAACATGCACTTCGCTCTAGAGACCATTCCTTCAATCTCTCTGAGTCTTTGCACATTCTTGCCTGTCCTATTCCAACAAACTTTGATGCAGGTATTGGCGTTGGTGTCTGAAAAAAGAAGTCAATGGTCGGTTTTCCCTTTCGCTGCTGAAAATTCTAAAGGCCAGTGGATACTCACATCGTCAGCAGTGCAGATTGTTTCTTGTCGCATAATGTCCAAGCAATGCAATATATGCTCATACGAAAGATCCTGTCGCTGTCCCATCTCTGCTTTCCTAATCCAGATATAAACTGCTTTCTATGCCAACGTCAGCCACCATACCTCCCTCTTGTGTCTGAATAACAAAACTTACCAGGCAGTGTAGGGTATGATACATAGCTACCATGTAAACACTCTTACTTGCATCCCACACAAAAGCTTCCCCTTGCTCTAAGTGGTGCATTTCAATCTCTTCTTGACCGACGATTATGAAACCGGGCATGATTTCTATGGATAACCAGGCTGCGTCGGCAAGTGTTTGGTTTTTGCTGGTGTAGTTTTCTTCGATTCCGTAGGCTGACAGGTGGTCTTTGAGCATTGCTGATGAACTCATGGATTAGCTTTGCACCAGCAGAATTGAGAGAAACTGTGGGAATGAGCTATCGTACCAAATTCGGAGAGACCGCCATTCGTTTTTTCGGATTCCAATGCTTGACATGTATGACATGTTATTGCTGTCCAAAAAGCGAAGATGTTGGCAAGAAAAGAGATTGCTAGAAGTCCAATAAGGCACAGGACCTGGGCTTTTGAGGCATAGTACTTTCCAGCTGCTTTGGACTCAAATCCGAAAGAATCCTCTGATGAAATATCTTCGTTCAAGTCGAGGTCTTGTAGTAGTCGGACTTTCTGTTCTTCATCCATGATTTTGAAAATTATTGAATTTGAGAAAAGCAAGTAGTATACAGATGGGCGGATGGAGAATTATTGAGGCCCATCCACTATGCCCCCTCAGTGGTGAAGAGGGAAAGCCAGATGCCGAATTTCCGAGACTCACCTTGAGCGAAAATTGTCTAAACGTAAGACTCACTGTACTTGCATGCCTCGGGATTGCCGTGAGACGGCTGGTACAGTAGACTTCGTCAACTGCGGAGAAAGAGAAAAGGTTGAGTTATGATTCCTCAATTATACGAACCAACCATATTCCAACGATCATCTTGCAGAGTGATCACATCTATATGCAGTCATGCTTCACGACGATAACGTATTGTTTAAACCGACGTACGTTCTGCATCCCCGAAGTAGTATTTTGTGACGAGAATTACTTCGGAAGTCGAGATCGCTTATTGATACATTACGGATTTCCAATCAACGAAACTACCGAGACGCTGTCAATCATAGGTCTTCGTGTTAACTAGTGAACTGATTTACTGGCATAATTGTTGTTGGTACTGCCGCTCAAGCTTCGAGGGTCTGTGCGCGCGAAGCGAGAGTCAGGGGGGTGATAGAAAGGGGAAACCGAATTGAAAATTGTATGATGCAGCTACACAATCCAGGCCATGTGGTATCATACAATAGCTGAAAGCGCTTGGTGATAGATAAATGCTATGAGGTAGTGAGGTGGGTAATTTAGGCAACATTGAAGAAAGGAGAACACAAGACTTCCATGAAATGACCCACTGAGTTGAAAAAGCCAAAATACCTCCAGACGAGGCTAGTGATAATTGAAAAGTCAAAAATCATGATGATCCGCATGTGAAACCGCCCGCTCTTCCGTTTTTTATGTCAATTCTCTCAGATGATCTAGTACTACAAGGTTGGTTTACAACGGGAGAAACTATAGTCTTTCAATCTATAGGTCCATTTCATAGCCATGAACGCGTAAGCGTTATGAGTTATCCTCCTCCATATTGAAGGATCGTAAACCCTACCTGAGGGAGATCATTCAACAGAAAGTCCATACTTCTGCTAGTCAGCCCTAACTTGGCAATAAGCACGTAGCATGGCTGAGGACTCGGGTCTGCGCATATTTGGACTACCCTGGGAGAATCCAGGAGAGAGCTTCACGACTGAAGACTGATAAGAGATAAAAAATGACAGTATTATTTGAAAGCGATTGAGCGTACACTCTTGTATCCCTGTTAGAAATAAGAGATTTTACTCGAGGATAAACGAGATACATTATGACCGCATACTTTATGCAAGCCATAAAGGATTGTTGGTACAAAGTTTTCGTGTTGCGTCTTACATACCGGTAGATATCACCGAAAGCTATTCGTTGGCTTATGCGAATAGAACTTCAAGATATGAAGAGAAAGGAGATGATTCGCTGCAGGAACGAATATGCATCTACGCATATCGCTGTTCAAACCTTCTTAGAAAGATTACAAATGGCTGGGTCGAATCTTTTGGCAGCTGACTGATCAGCATACGATAAACCGAAATGTTGGGACGGCTTCGGCGCCAAAATATCTCCACCAAGCAGTTGTCGATTTTTGAACAGGAGATTGAAAACACGCCCCCACGCTTTCAAACCCGCCTCTAAAATTTGGTGGGATTCAAAACTTCGCTCGCTCGGCAACTTTTTTCATCCCTTGCCTTCAACTTTGAATTGCCGCCGAAGAAACTCCAAGTCACAATATGGCTTCAGATAAAAGTACCAAATACTCATTGATTGAGGATGCAGAAGAAGATTGTCTCGACCAGAACAGACCTAATTCATATGGGGCTAGATTTTTCATCTCCTTTCTCACTATTCTGCTAGCATTGTCATCGCTTCTAAACATTGCCTTTTTTCTAGAAGATCATCTACTTCCAGCTCAAATTCTTCCAGAATCAAAATGGGGTAAACCCTCCTCCCGATATATGAAGTATTTTGGACACTGATAGAAAGCAGCTCATCTAATTCGCAATGAAACTGTCCCAATTTATGCAAGTACAAAATACGGACCGGCAATCGGTTAGAATGATGAGCTCTTTGGTGTCTTCAACACTTTCCAGCAAAGCTAATCCTCTTTTTACTAGGCTCACTTGAGGAACTTGATGAAAACTGGGCAGACTTGAATATAAGCCCGGGAATCATCAGACTCTCGGATGACTGGGCTGAGGCAAACGGTCTCCCACGCTCTCAACGATTCCCATGGGATCAATCTCAAGGAGTGTATCTTTTGGGAGCCTTTCATCAGATGCACTGTTTGGTAAGTCCAACTCGCTCTCAAATGTTCCCAAAAAATTCCAAACCACTGAAAGTTTCCCATCCGCATCAGAAACAAATCTACTTCCACATGAGAAGTCTCCAAAATGGAACGCCCGCCAACTCTTCGTACGAACATGTTCTTCATTGCATGGATACTCTCCTTCAAGACGTAATGTGCCATGCAGACGATATGCCATGGTATCAGCTTCCGCCCGAGCCATATCGACAAAAGTACGCCTGGGTCCAGACACGGCAATGTAAAAACTGACAAGCGCTTTTGGATTGGGCCGAAGAGAGAAACACTTGCTTTCATTATGATGTTTATGATGACAACGGCAACCCGGTCACGAATGAGTTTGAGAAGTACCGATTTTGTCCCGAGGGGTCTCCGTATACTCCAGTTATGGAGCGGTATTTTGAGAGAAAGGCGAAGGAGGCCGCTAAGATTGATAATTGAGTCGTCAACTCGTCTTTAATTCAGTTGTTAGACTGAGTGGGGGAGCTGGAAAAGACTGTCTGCTTTTTAGTTCCGGGAAGCTTATCTTCGGAAGCTTTTCAAAATCGACTTTTAAAATATTGAGCAAAGTGCACCAGCTCCTCGTATAAACAAAATTAACAAATCCAAATTTAAACTTGATTAAGAAGACGAACTTGAACATCTCCGCTGGAATGACTAAGAGTTTGATTGTCTCATCAACTGGTCTACAAAACTACCATATTCTCACATTCTCTCACTTCAATTCATTCGGGTACTGTACACAGTGGCACAAATGAGAGTGGAGCGGCCCTGGTTATTCTTTCGAGCGTAGTAAAGGAATCAATCCGAGTTAAATGGCAAGCAATTCCGAGAGTCCTCTCCCCTTGGAACCCCTCTCAAAATATTTGTTGGAACTTGTAGTCAATTCCATAACGTAACAGAATGACAAGGTAACTAGCTAGTTATGATCCTTCGTAACTTTCCTATCTTGAACAAAGCAAAAGACTTGACTGCTAAAAGCTTCAATATGCAACCCCCCACGCCTTGGATTTACTAATTAGGTAGGAAGCGAGAATTAAGACACTTCTACCTCACCTCACCCTTATGGGCTTAATCTGTCACTTAAGTTTGTGTTTTGCGATCGAAGCTATATGATCTCGTAAATAACTAGCCTATTGAAGGATCCTCGTCTGGTAATGCGAGGTGCATACTCCTCGGTTTTTGGAAACACTAACTTAAGTCTTGACATCGAGCTAGCAAGATAAGCCCACCCTTGTAGTCTCTTACTGCAGAGTCCTAAGTTTCCTTCCCGTTGATAACCTTACCAATTGGATTGCACAGTTTGGAATCTCATACAGTACCGGGCTCTAGCGAATTCGACACCCGAAACGAACAGCACAAGGAGGGCCGATGCAGGACTTTTGGACCGAAATACGAGGTCCTACCTGTCAAAACTACCGGCTAATCGACCAAAGAGATAGCTCATATTGTAGAAGTAAGCAAATTGGCTTCCTGCTTCGGACTTTCTTTCAAGGACCAATATCACAAGGCGGCTGGTGATAAGCAAGGTAGCTAGCTGCAGGCTCATTGCAGAGGGCTATTGAACTCTGGGCTTGGATATCGATCAGGTCATTGGTAGCTTCAATTCTGAAATCGTAAATAATATCCATTAGAAATTTGGCGGAGATGACTCGGGAAGATAAAAAGATGGATGTTATTCGGCATTCCACACAGAGACGATTTGAGAGTCCGTGTCTCGTCAGCTCGCAGCTTGTATCATCTATGTAATCAATATTTCGTATCTTGGATCTCTGAAAGCCAGTGATTGATGATTTGTACAGTACAGTCTACATCAAGGCAACCTGGACGTCTCTCTTGCTCACCTACTGCACATGGAGCTTTAATGAGTGATATAAGAACCCCTATGCCTATGAATAACCTTCAAAGTTTTCATCCCAAGTCCTTTACACAATTGACTCCTCTAACAAAATGCATTTCATAAAACCTCTTTTCTTGGGTGTCGCCATCTTCTCAAATCTCAAAGTCTCCTTGGCACTTCCTACCGCACTTCCTGGCTCAGCCGAGGTAAGATTTCTCTTTAAGACGCCCCCCTCTGTCAATTATCCACGAGAAACTGAAACCTGTTCAGAATCTCCTGCTACGAGCACTGCTTGAGGATGCCGAGCCCGAAGAGATTGGAGCCGCTGGACAGCACGGCAGTTTGGATGCCACTATCACAACTAGGGAATATGATCTGCCAGATACGATCATCAGTGCCCCAGAGACTAAGAGAAGCATCGGCGCTGCTTCTGCCAAGAGAAATGCCGAGCCACAGGATGCCGCTGCTCCTTCCTTCGCTGGAAGTGTTGAAGCTGTCGTCGAAAGAGCTGCAGAGCCAAATGCTATCCTCAGTTCTCCAAATCCCAAGAGAAGCATCGGTGCCGCTTCATTCAAAAGAAATCCTGAGCCACAGGGGAATGTTCTCATGCCTTCGTACTCTGGAAGTCTTGAGGCTGTCGCGAAAAGAGAAGCTGAGCCAGATGGCATCATCAGTTCTCCAAAGCCCGCAAGGAGTATTGGTGCCGCTTCCGTCAAAAGAGTTGCTGAGCCTGAGCCACAGGGGAATGTTCTCATGCCTTCGTACTCTGGAAGTCTCGAAGAAGTTCATTCGGAGTACTTGGGTGCTGCACCCTTGTATACCGACACCAAAAGAGATGCCGAGCCAGACGCCACCGCCAGTTCTTCAAGGACCAAGAGAAGCATTGGTGCTACTCTCGCAAAGAATCAAGACGCCAACTTGTTACTCAGTGCCCCTATTCCCAAGAGAAGCATCGGTGCTGTTTATGCCAAAAGACAAGATGCAGCTACACCTGCTTCCTTTGCTGGGAGTCTTGACGTTGTCGCCAAATGAGGTGACGCTGAACCCGAAGAGATCGTTACCGCCGCTGGCTCGGGAAATCTTGACACCGTTACATAAACGCTGAATTTGATTGGAACAGATGAAAATGTTAGGAATCGGTGGATAAGGGATCGTTTTCTGTTGGAAGCCCTCGGAATTGCTGCTGTCTTTGGTAGCGATGTCAGTCTTTTCACAAATTTAGGGGAAGGGGATGCTCATGTCATCATTCGTTCGGTCTTTAGGCTTAGTTATTGCTTAGCATTCAATGTTGCAGTGTTGTTGAGATTTTCTGCGATGATCGGTTCAGCCATCTTCACTAGCTACTTACTTTAGGGTGCGTTTGGCAAATTTCCTATGCCAGAGCCTATTCCACTTTATGCCAGGATTTTCATTCCACCATTCCATGCTTTATGGAATAATGGAATAGCGGATTGGAATTAAGGTTGCCAAACAGGTCTATTCCATAATTTAATTCCAAAACCCACTTTTGAAACCCACTTATTAACCTTAGAGGCCACGTCACCTATACCCACTTAAGGCACGTGAAGCTATTCCCACCATATATATCCTCATCCCCATCCCCACGATGAACTTCTCTTCAAAACCACCCTCGCTGCCGCCGCTATTACTACCACCACCACCACCACCACCATAGCCACTATGTAGTTACGTATGCATACATATGCATTTATACGAGCGTAATAATCGTGGTAGCGATAGCGACAACGACAGTGATAGTAGTGATAATGGTGCACTAGTGATGGTGGTGGTGGTGGTGGTAGTGGTTGTAGTCGTAGTATAGGGGGGGTGCACATGTTGGGAATAGCCTCACGAGCCTCACGGGCCTCACGGGCCTCAAGCCTGGAGCCTAGAGCCTAAAAATCGTGATGGAATAGAAATCATGGAATGACTGATTCGGGTTTTTTTGGAATCAGTTATTCCACTCGTGATTCCATTGATTTTGGAATGATAATTCCAATATTTTGGAATTAAGGCTTAGTGTTTGGCAAAAAGCTATTCCATGGAATAATTCCAGGCTATTCCAGGCTATTCCAACCTATTCCATGGAATAGCCAATTTGCCAAACGCACCCTAAGTTAGTAAGCTATCCTCCTGCTCAAAAACATCAAATCCAAAGGTCCCCTTCGGACTAACCAACCTCACACCCCTCCCATCTTTCCTGCCTAAGCCCTTGGCGATACCCTCAACCCTCTCAAACTGCTCTTCTGTCAATCTCGCAACCGTAAAATTATCCCTCAGCCTTTGAGGATTGGAGCTCTTCGGAAGAACCACATATCCCCTCTGCAGTCCCCACGCAATACAAACAGCAGCCACACTGCACCCAATCTCACCCGCCACCTCCGCAAGAATTTTGTCTTTCAAGACACTCCCCTTGCCTCCCTTTCCATTACCCTCATTCTCCTTCACTTGCCCCTGACTACCAAGAGGTGAGTAAGCAACAGGTAGGATACCGTGAAATTTGCAAAAGCTGATGAGCTCATTGTTGGGGAAGTAGGGATGAATTTCTACTTGGTTGATGGCGGGTGGGATGGTAGCATGGGAGAGAAGGGATTCCAGGTGAGCGATTGTGAAGTTGGAGACGCCGATGGCTTTCGCTTTTCCTGATAAATGAAGAGAGGCCATGGCTTGCCAGGTAGGTTGGAGGTTTGCTGTGAGTTCGGGTTTGATAATATACTAGTTCTGTCAGTATTTTACTCTTTCCTTTCAAAGTGACTTGTCAAAGACTTGATTGCGATGAAATGTTCTCCTTACATATCCATCCGCACCGACTTTGGCCTCCCTATCCTCTGTACCCTCACAAGCGAACGGCCAATGCAACAAAAACGCATCCACGTACTCAACCTGTAACAGCCTCAACGAATTCTCCATACTCCAAAGCACATCTTCCGGCTCAAACATATGTGGCCACACTTTCGTCGTGATGAAGATATCCTCTCTTTTAGTCTCTGGATTCTTATCCAGCCATGTTTTCAGCGCAGTGCCAACTTCGCCTTCATTTCTGTAACTTTGTGACCCATAAGCTACCAAGGTTGGGGGAGATATATATTGGAATGAGAGGATAGATGGTAGAAGGAAGAGTTAAGACATACTACCAAGCACAATCGAGATGTCTATACCCCGTATCCAGCGCTGCGAGTACAGCATCGTGCATCTCACCCGGCACAATTACATCTGCAAAAGTCCCGAAGCCTAAAGCGGGGATGGATGCGCCATTTGACAATTTGAGCGAGGGAACAGGGTTGGGAGACATGACTGCAAGAGCTACACAGTCGTAGTAGTTTTACTACTCGTAAAGATTGTGATTTGAAAATGACACGAATGAGTGAGACGCAGATGGAAGATGTAAATCTGCGAAACGGATGCATTGCACAGCACTGAGGTTCCCAGCTGCTCGGTGTGTCTAGCGTCATGCATTGCCATGCATATTCAAGCGTTAGCTTGGAAATATTTGGAGCATGTGAGTGCTTGCATTGGTATACGAGGCTAGTACGCCACTGAACCACGACTTTCCAATCTGCCAGAGAGAATGACAAGGCTAGTTGGCAGCTCCACAAGAAACAAGATATTTCTATAGAGTTGTCGGGACGGCCCGCGTTTGAAAGTTAGGGCTTTTGATACCTTATAGGAACCCTATGGTTTAGGGTTACGGTATCATTACCCTAGTTACCATGTCATAATATTGATACCATACTTAAAAAAGATTCGGTAATATCACTATAGCAAAAAAAAGTAATAATATCAAAATCGAGAATCGGTATTAAAATAAAGAATCGATATTAAAATAAAGTTATAATATTAATAATATTATTATAATATTATACAAGGCCTAATATCAAAATTATAATAATAGGGTTAAAGTTTTATTCCTTATTTTAATATTTATTTCAGGTTTAAAATATATTAAATTCAAATAAAATCTATAAAATTAAAATAAACTTTAATTCTCTTAAAAGAAATATATTAATTAATTAATTTAAATTATACTTTTTTTTATATTAAGATTTATAAAATAAACTTTAATAATAAGGATTTAAAATAATCTAATTATTAAACTCTTATCTTATCTTAATTCTATTAATAATAAATTAAATATTAAATCTTATTCTTTTAAAATAATAATTAGAATAATAAATATAAAAGTATAAGAAATTTTATTATTATAAGAATTATACTTATAAATATAAATCTCATTTAAATAAATAAAATTATAAGAAATAATATTATAATCGATAATATATTTAATATAATCCTTTTAAAAAAAATAATCCGATATTTAATAATTCTATTTAAACTATTAACAGCTATTTTTAAGAGATAGATTATTATTTATTTATTATAAAAAGCTATTTTCTTTATTTATTTCAAAAATAAATTATTAAATTCTAAAATATATTTTATATTATAACTTAACTTATAAACTCTTATAAACTTTCTTTAAAATACTAAATTATCTTATAATTATTTAATCGAAATTAATAATTCAAAAATCTTATTCGTATAATTTACCTTAATATAATAAATTATAAAAGCCTAAAATTAGTTTTCTAACCTAAAAAGTATTATTATATCTTTTATATTAAGAATATTATAAAAGATCTCGTATTCGGAATAAAAGAGAATAGATTAGAATAATATTAAATAATTATTATAAAATTATTATAAAACCTTAATTAATTCTTCTTAGCCTTTTATATTATTATTTAATAAAATTCGGATCGTTTATTTTAAGTTTTCGCGATATAAAAAAGTTTTCTTAATATTTTAATAATTAATATTATATATATTCCCCTTATATTTATTATAAATAAATAATTAATAATAATAATAGAAACTAGAAATATAAAAGAAAAGAAAAATAGATTTAAAGCCCCTAAAATATTAAAAAATCGTTTAAATATTAAAGGAATTTATTATTTTATAAGAAAAAAACGAATTAATAATAAAAAGATTATATAAAATATAATATAAATAATTTCTAAAGCTTAAAGAATTCTATAATATTAATAATTATATAAATAAATTAATAATAATCGCGATATATAATATAAATATAATTAAAAAGCTTAAATCTCTATTATTTCGTATTAATATATTTAAATTATAATTTCTCCATTTATAAATATTCTTAAATAACGTAAAAATGATAGATATTAATAATCTAATTATTAATTAATAGATTCCGAATCGAATTAATAATTTAATCGTAATATTAATATTCAAAAATAGGAATATAAAGGTTAAGAAGAAATAATAGTAATTAAAATAGCTTATATTTTTCCCGCTTCCTCGTATTTAATAATTTAAATAACCTAATAACTAAATAATTGAAATAAAATAATTATCCTTATAAATATAATAATAAAATAATAAAATAATAAAATAATAAAATAATAAAATAATAATAAAATAATATTTATTAATACTTATTCTTATTAAGAAATATATTATATATTCTAAGAATTCTATATTTATCATTTAATTCTTTATAATAAAATCTAAAATAATAATTAAATTAACTTAAATTACTTATATAATAATCGATTTACTTAGAAAAATAAGCATTTTAATCGATTTTTAAATATATTTATATATAATTTTAATTTAATTTAAAGAAGATTTCTTTTTTCTTTATTTATAATATATAAATTAAAGATCTAAGGCTTCTAAAAGATAAAATTTCCGGGATCTCTTCTAATATACTAATTATTAAAAGAATATATATCCCGATATTCTTTTACTTTCTTTTATATATAATAATTATATAATATAAAAGATCTTAATAATATTTTCTATTCTTAGAAGTAATTTCAAAGAAATTAGCTTTATCTTTAAAAGTTAATTTCCTAATCATTAGAATTAAACTATTATATATAATAATAATAAACCCTTTTATAATAAAGTTTATAAACTCTTTAATATTCATTAATTTTTTAATAGAAATAAAAAATTTAACTTTAATATAGTTTTCTTAAAATTAAATCTATAATAAAACCGGATTAATAATCGATTATCTAATATATTCTAAAAGAAAATAACTCTTCAAATAATATAATAAAAGAATTCAACCTTAATTAAAAAGAAAAAAGAAATATTAAAATTCTTTTATATATAATTCTATCAACTTTTCTTTTAAAATAATATCTTTAAAAAATTCATAAAGAAATTATATTATTCCTTAATATTCTAAATAAATAAGATTAAATAAATATAATAGAATAAAATTTAAAACTAATATAATAATAATAAATATTAATATAAGATTAACCCTCTATTTAATATTATATTCTAAAATAGTTTTATCTTTTATTATATTAATTAAAATTAAAACTTTTTTATAAATTTTAATTTCTTTTTAAATAATAGGATTCATTTCTTTAAAATTATAATCTTAAAAAATTTAAATTTTTACTTCGTATTTTAATCTGTTTATCTCTTAATATATATTAAGAATTATAGTTAAAATTTCCTTTTTCTTTAATAATAATAAAATAATAATAATAATTCATTTTAATATATATTTCTTTTATACCGAAATTAACTATTTATTAAAATATATTACTTAGAATCATTATAATAAAAATATATAACCGAACTTTTTCTCTTTTAATTATAATTATAATACCCTTATTAATAAATCTCAAAAACTTCAAGATTAAAATAATAGAAAGAATATTAATATATTAAACTTATTCTTAAATTAAAAATCTATAAAAAAAATATATAAAAACCTATTATCGATCTATATATAAAAGAATATATTCTAAATCCATTAATAAAATTAATAATCAGAATAAATAAAATAGAAATATTAAATAAATTTTAATTTTCAAAATAAAAATAATTAAATATATTCAACTTTAATTTAATTCTTAAAAGATAAGAATAATATAATTATTTTATCTTTTATTTATTTAATATTATATTAATTAAATTAATAATATATTATAATAAATACCAATTATTGAATTAATAATAATTATTTAGATTTTCATAAATAATAAACTTAACTTTAGCTTTATTAAAACTAAAATCATAATCTAATTCTGGCTTTTTATTAATTAAAAAATAAATCATAATTATATTAAACTAGAATATATCTTATTAAGATATAATTATCTTATTCTCTAATATTAAAAGATTTAAATTCGATAATTAAAATATAAAATAATTAAAATATTCTAATATTTTAAAATAGATTTTATTATATTATAATCCGGTATCTAATTTTATATCGAACTTAATATTATAAACTCGGCCTACATAATACGATTTATCATCTTTAAAATACTAATAATTAATATCTCTATAATTAAAAAAGATAAAATCTAAAAGAAATATAAATGTTACAGGTCCAGATCTGTGACCCTTAAGTAGTCGAGTAGCATATTGGACTTCCATCCAATAATAGTCCCTTTTTGGGCAGTTCACTGTT
>QYAP01000046.1:0-145000 GCA_003988905.1 Hymenotorrendiella dingleyae
TGCATATAAGCCTACTCTAGCTAGCCACACTCAATACTACACTCTTTCCGCCTCTTTCTGGTCCCCTCATTATGATCATGACCACCTATTCCCAACAAGAAGCACAATAAATTTACACCGCGAAAGGAAATTCTCATCACAGGGCAGGAGAAAGCCGGAAAGTGGGATATGCTTGTTCCATATGAGGTGACTTTATGGATCGAGAAACTCCACCTTCTTCTCCACTGTCGGTTATTATAAGTGGGCTGCGCAGGCAGATAAATAATCGACACTTCCAGAGATTCCTCTCTCTCTCTCATAATAAGCCTTGGCGTTTGGTTTGGTAGACTCTGCCGCGCGAATTACCCCCTTTCTATGGAAAACGCATACAGCTTTGGTTGAGAGGGTCGGAGGAAAGAGTAATTGACTAAATTTAAGTGGTATGGTTTAGGGAATGATTGCTACCTAAACGTAACTCGCTGCCACGTTAATTGTGAGGGAATGGAAGGAATAGAATGGTGGGTGACGAGTGGACCGTGCTCCTCTGTAGATATCTATTCTCCTCGCTTAGGATCTCTTCCTAAACCTGTAGCCAATTTACATATATCCTTGCATTAGACTTCGTCGTGCTTGAGACCCTCTGCATCTAATCCACAATTACCAAACCTACGTCAAAGTCCCCAAATTGTTTTCAGGCCCATCACGAGAAATTCACATCCCACCTAATCCCAAGTCATCCAAGACAATCACTGACACATTACTATGTCCAGTAATAGGGTGGTTTTAGAAATCAGCGTGGCATGTTACAAAGTTCGGTCGCAAATCTTATACCCAGACATCACCACCTTCATCCTCCCTAGCGACTCCACCCTGAATTGACAAACTTCGTCTCAGTTTATTTGCGAAAGCAGCCTAACCCATTTCACTTCGCGCAACTATAATGGTGGCTTGATAACGCGCCTGGTACACTGGCTTGAGAAAAACCGAAGTGTTGATGGTGGTGGTATTGGGCGTAATTAAGCGAGGAAATAAAAGGGGGTGGGCCGAGAAGCCATTATTTGGGGAAGAGTTCTCTATATATGTATTAGAAAGGTGAAATACCCTACTAGAATCTATAGTGCACCCAATTAAGAACTGAGCTGAAGGACCTGAAAGCTGAATTGTTGTATTTTACATCCACAACCCACACCAGTGTTGGGATCAACCGGCATACTACGGTTAGCGCACCGCCGGCCAGCCATATAAACAGCCTAGAGTCTAGTATTAGCAATACTGTACTATCCTTCTTACATAAACACATTGAGCCCATAGCTCCTCACAACCAGCAAACAAATATGTCAACAGGTTGGGGAGGAAAGTTGAGTAAATTAAGCGAGGAAATGAAAGGGGGTGGGCTGGGGAGGATTACTACCGAAAACTAAGTCACCGTCGCTACTTCCCTTCCATCCTCTTTCCCTATATATTTCAAAGCTTAAAGCTTTATATCTAGTACCCTGCCATCTGTCGCTTGTTTGACGACTCCATATCTCTCGCTTCCTTGACGCTTCACGTCCACACATCAGTCACCTTTTTCTCAAGAGACCCAACACAAGATAAGGTATTCTTTCTCTTTCTCGTAAGACGATGCATGTAAAGGTTACAGTCAAATCTTATTTTGGTATACCTAACACCCCTAACACCACACGACCACACTTCATCCCTCCCTTCTATCCCCCATAAGAACCTCATAACCAACAGCCCCATAGCTTTTCAGTATTCTCCTTTCCACCCCCAAATATACCACCCCGCGCCTCCTATTTAGAACCCTCCTTATCCCCAATTCCCTCTACAAATAACCATAGAACCCCAGACCTCCTGCTACATTATGAGAAGCTGAGACCAGTTTTGAAATCTCATCAAGCAACGAGAACGCAGGTCAAAGTATCTCAGACCTCACAACTACAAAAAATCAACCGAATCAAGAAGTTCCTAACCCCAATCGAAATATCAACTCGAGATGATTGCATTCTACCCAGCTATCATTGGACGAAGATTTCTCCACATGTGCATTGAGAAGCTAAGTATCAAGACTATCAGTGCCTATACACTTCTTAGCAATGCATCCTTTTAGAGCAAGGAAAACCCAGACTGTTCTGTTTTTTCGCTATGCCCTCGGAAGAAAATTGGGTCGCACTCAGGGTTGGTGGCATCCAGAACCCATACTCACACAGATGTGCGAATGGCTGGGTGCTGAATACCGGCCGGGACATTGGTTGCTGCAACACACGACTCAACGTACACTATGCATCAAAGATTCTATGAGAGTTGTTACCGAAAAACGATTCACCGTCACATTGCCCCTTTTCTATTCCCTAGAAATTCAAAACTCAAGGCCTACCACTTAACCCCCCAGCTATTTTTCCATGTCTCCTATCGGTTATCCTCTACTTCAACGCAGCACATCCCCGTCAACCACACCCAGCAAGTGACTACACTAAATGAAATCGCAAAACTACATATCTTATACTTTCTCAACCTCGGAACTCAATTCCACCCCTCCCATTCTCCTTCCCAAACTAAGTCTCCATCGCTATGTGGCTCTAACTCCTTCCCCTACGGTACTTCTCTACTTATACCCCCCTCTCCCTATTTCCTCCTCAGCACCACTCCAGTCCCTCGAGTTCTTCAAATCTACACTCCTCACCAAAACAACAAGCTCACAACTCGATTTTCAAATTCGCCTTGCTTCTGGGGTCTTGAGCGATAGATTGGTGAGAAAGATTGATAGTTTAAACGAAAAAGGGGAGATAATACGGTAGTTTGGAGAGAATTGCTACCGAAAATGAAGTCACCGTCACACCAGCTCTTTTTCTTGATGGATTTTAGGGTTTAATATTATTGGGGCTTATAGATTTTTATACGTCCAAAAGCTTCTGTGTGTAAGAACCTTTACTTACTTATTTTATCCCTCGCGACGCATGCGCGCGCACGATGATTATGTGCCAAAGATACACCAAAACACCTACACCCAAATCTTAACCTTATATACTATTACCCGCCCAGACCTCCCTCTCCTCCCTCACAATCCCACCAACACCCACCACCTCTTCCCCACCCTCCAATCCTTCCTATTCTACACTTCCCCCCAAACCACGAAACTCCCTCCAAGCCCCCCTGCTTTATCTTTTCCCGAGAAACAAGACCTTCAACCCTTCAGATATTGCAAACATAGCCATAATTCCATCATAAATAAATACCACAAGAAGCACTAACATAGTGCCCAACTGGAGAACCTCACCAAGACCATCACAATGCCACTGCGGAAAGATTTACACTCTTGGTGTTGCTTCCGATCGGTGTTATTCGATCTGCATATAGACAAGGGGAAGATGTAAACTTCCGTAAACTCTCTCTTCTCTTCCAGTTTTCCAACGCTACAGTAAGTCCCATTCGAATTACTGTACCACCGAAACTCACCTTACCGTCACAATATCAACATCAACCTCTCTTCCCCCCCCCCCAAGTAGAAACGATTTAAGGAATTCAAAGCGCTACAAGTATTTCACCTGTTTCTACACCACAAAAGGTAGGTGTATTACCCTCCTTTATCGCCTCGATGTACTCCTCGGCCATCTCGTCAACCGTCGCCATACAGACTTCTTGATCCTGGGGTTGCCTGATACAACCAAATCCCTTCATTTTATACCCCCTCCCCCTGAAAGACCTGCCCTTTTTCACATTCAACCCTTTACTTCTCTCCAGCAAAACTCCATTTACTGTACTCCCAACCCCACCAAAGAAAATGCTTCAAATCTCAAATCCACAATATAATTCTAGCAATCTTTCTCAACCCCATCTTCCTCCCCTTCCAAGTTTAAAACCCCACCAAGCCCMTCCYCCACCCCCCCCCCCCCCCCCCCTCCCCCCACCTACGCAACATATATCATGCTACAATATTCTAACCACAATAACATATCTCCAAACGTGCTGAACGAAATTACACCCCAGACGGGTCGTCTTCGGCTCTGGTAAATGCAATACCACAACCCTTACAGCCCCACCAGACTAACTATTTCTCTATGCGGACGATCTAGTGCTAATTCAAGTTTTAAATCCAGGTTGTTCGGTTTAAACTTGAAGGCGATTTATTACCGAAAATCAATCCACCGTCACTCAACAAGTTAATAACATTCTTCCCGAATCTTGACCATCTTTTCCATGATTCCATCTGTTTCAAAAATTTCAAGTATTTTTATCTCTTCCCTATTCCCCACTCGACGGTAGAAGTAAAATTCCAACTATCTTTAACGTACCTATCTGGGTCGGCAGTAACGAAACCCAATGGTGGATATTTGTCATTTGGTCTGGTAAGTGGTTTTTCTTAATTCTCTACTTTTTATACTTCGAGTCGCTTATTTACTTAGCCCCTATTCACACCCCACCTCCTTCGCCCAAACCACCACAAGCTACCAACCCAAACCACCCAACCAAATTCCAGCCTAGCCCCCTCCCCCTAAACAACCCCCACAAAAATCCAACCATAAAACCACCCAACAATCCAACCTTAATCACTTCATCATTAACCTCCGAACCATGATATTCTCTCTCTTCATCTCTAGCTCACAACAGCAGGTAGATCTAATCATATAAAATTCATTGTCAAACCCCCCACCGCACTCTACTCACATTCAAAATCAGAATGTCTTGCACGAAAAAGCCCCCCTTCCTTTCCCGCTAAAGATCAAGAAAGAAAGAATTACCACCGAAACCCAACTCACCGCCACCATCACCACATCCCCACCTCCCCTCCCCTCCACCTCCCCACCTCCCCACCTCCCTCCATCCGCCATTACTAAAGCCGAATGCTGCAGCAGCAGTATACCCGATGAAAGTTGTGTTACTGTAATGATAAACTGCCACAATTCCCTCTTCTCTGCACACCAAATATAGAACTTCGTAGTTTTCAATTGCGAAACAAGTCGTACAATCAGAGACCCACCTCCACTCCTAAATCTCCCTCCAATCCCAATCCAACGTACTACCACCACTCCTAGCCCAGCCCACCTAATCCCCCTCAAAACCATTCCAACACGTCTAATATACACCGGTAACAAATACATAGTAAAAAACTAGGATTTCGAAGGAAGTGTTAGGATATATATTAGTAATTAAATACCGAGTAAACTTGTGAGTTATGTGTACCATTCCTATTAAAACCTATATTAACTTTAGTTATTATAAATTCCGAAGTTTCTATTAAATCATCGCACTACCAGACCACCGTAACAAGGAAAATCATCATGGATCCACGCCGGGTCTCTGGCTCGTTTATCCAGGATTATTAAAGTGTACAACCTTCAAATATATCACCACCTTAGCTGATTTTCAAAACGGGTAAACATAACTGTTACTGTAGTCCAGAATTCTTTTTTTCAAAACGCGAGTCTGGGAAGGAAGTGTTACCGAAACCCACTTCACCGCCATCCCTTTTCCCTCCACCCCCCCACACTTTCCTCTCCCACACTTTTTAAACCTCCACCTCCACCTATATACATATACCCATACCCTCGCCCAAATCCTTTCTACCCTAAACACAAACCAACTTACCAACCATTAACCAACCAACCTACCATACCCCCCCTCCCTAAATTCTCCTTCACAAAGGTGTTTAGGGTATCCAACATGAATATTCCACACCATTCCAAACAATTCCAACCTAGAACCTCATCCAATCCTCCTACCCCCTACACCCTACGCCGAGGCGCCACCCACCCAAGCCGTTGTTAATTACATGACTTGTATCCTTTGAAGTTCTCTCTTCCTCTCCTCTCGTCCGTGTTCTAGTGAAGAGCTGAAAGAAGCTCTCTCGGAATTAGATAGCAATTTAAATATACCCGCCGCTACTACGATAAAAGGTAAAGGGTCCTTCAAGATTAGGCAAACAAACGACCAACTTTCCATTTCTCTGAATAGTGAATATTTCGGGATTCCCATCCTGTTATACCTCATTCTCTATAGGGTTTTGCCCCAAACCCAACAAAGTACACAACCACGCAATGAAAGACATTCAGATGTAAGATTCAATTCATTCAGATGGATGTGAAAAAAGCTACATGTCATTCATGCTACTTTACGAGTGTCCATCGCAATATGCAACGCACGCTATCTAAACTACTCCCAGGTAACGCCACCATCCGCAGCTCCGTAAATTAAACCACGACATGTGTCCGTCACCACGATATGTACCCATTTTGCCTCGCGAAAATACATGTTTCTGAAAGCCAAACCAACGCTTTTTTCAAAGTCAAACAAACAACGCCACCGCCATGAAAAAAGACCTTGGGCCGACAACAAACCACCGCACCCTAGCGACGTCCCCGATAACTACGATCATCTTCGGAATCATCACCATCAGTGATGGCAAATTTGCCAGTTCGGCGTCGTCCGCCTTTCTTGGACTTCTTAGGGCGGCTGACGGCAGGTACCTATAGTTGCAAGTCAGAATCAAGATCGATAGATTGAGCGGTCGTAATCAAGATCAATCCACACTGGGTGGTAAATAAGAACTGCAGGAGTGACTTACGCAGGGCACAACGGGCAACTTTGGCTTCGTCAACTCGCCATTTAGAAAGTCCTCGAATTGCTGCAGCTCGGCATTGGAAAGGACAGCGACAGTTGGACCGTATTTCGAAGCTCGGGTGACTTTAACTTTCTCCAAACCTCGTAGGCTTGTAAGAGCATCGAATCCATTGGATCTGCGAAGCTTGGTAACGGTATCATTGTTTTGGTGACACGATTGTCGCTTGTTGCGGTTGTGTTGCCCATCCTCCAAAACACAGAATTGGGTGATTACGAGGTTGAGAGTCTTGAGTTTGGGGCATTGGGCTATCATCTCGATGATGTTAAGGTCCTTTCTGGCAAAGGCCCACCAATCAAAGGTAACCTCCTCGACATTGCGGGAGACAAACTCGATAGTGTCGGCGTGTGGGCCAAAGCTAGGAATGTCTCTGAACTCGAAATTATTACGCCAGAAGAATTTGCCCGTCTCTTGGTGAATCAGTCGGTTGGTTCCTCGAAGGCCTAAAGCTAGGTCTCGAGTTGTACCCGCTCTATATCGAAGACGGAAGGGGGCCGCGATGACTAGGTCATAAATGAGGTAACGGATCTCAGCCGACAAGTTGAGGAATCGGAAGATACGATTGCCTGGTATCCAATATCAGCAAAAGAAGTTGTTAGCGCGATAGAATCAATGCAATGCTTACTGGCGCTGTTGTAAGACTGGTCAAGATTGTATGTGATGCTGTCCCAGTTCTTCTTGACCTCCTCAAAGATCTGTTGGCGCGCGGGAACAGTCTTGATAGAATGGCCAACCTCTTCAGAGCCCATGATGGCAGCAGGTAGATTCTTGACGTCGGTGACCTCAAGCAGGCCTCCGCCGAGGTTGCGAACAATGTAAACACCATCTTGAATGTTGGCCTTGGTACGAATGGTTTTGAAGAAATCGCGAAACAACTGCTCTTCGTCGGCAGCGGGAGCGATCTCTACTGCGGCGACCTCGATCTGCTTCTCCGCCTCAGCCTCTGCCTCTGCCTCAATGAGGTCGAGATCGGGTTCGTCGCGGACAGGTCTGGCTGGAAGCTTTCCTGTCTTGCTGCGGGTGAGGCGCATGATTTGATCGCGCATGATGGCGGTTGAATCGGGTTGATGAAACGAACACTGGTGTTGCGCAGATGGTTGGGAAGAAACTGGAGATGAAAGATCTCGGGAAGGTTGGAAGAGGAAAGAAAGATTCGGGGACAAGTGTGCGCCTTTATGGAAAGGTGCACAGACCGAGCCGGCCTGATCAGGCACTCGACGTGACCGCCGAGAGGTAGTTTGTGCAGATATTCCGAAATGAGGCTAGGTACCCAAGATGACCAACTTTAGAACATAGGTGACTACCAAGATGGACCACGTTTCGTTCACTTGGTATGGTAAATATCAGGGGTGATGAACCCACTTGGATGGCCTTTTGAGTAGCTCGTTCTCAAAGAGATTCCACGGGTCTTTAATCTGTCAAGTGCCGTGAGCAAGGGAGCATTGATGCGCAACCCAGGTCTTGAGCAGCTTGCGGAAAGCCTGATGGTGTCAAGAGTGCGGTAGGAGATACACAAAGTGGGCTTCTCAGTCCAAGAAGTGATGCTACTACGCTGCTGCTGCCATCAAGCAAGCCGTCAATGTCCAAAGTATTATGGGCAGAGGCAAGTGCTACTGGAGCGGAACTTCTTGGCGATGCGGAGGATAGTAGTATTCCTAGGGCTTTAACCTGCGCTATTTCACAGAAACCGCAGAAACCAGCCACTATTTATATGCCTTGAGAGATAGACAATTGACGCCGCACTGCAAGAAGGCACGAGAAGGCCATGCTGCAGAGTCTCAAGCCGGCATCCGTCAAGGAAGGCACGACTGAGGGCAGCGACAAATGTGGCCCAAGCTCAGCCAGAGAAGACAAGGCAAGCACGACCCTGCAAGTCTTAAAAAGACCTTTTGTTGCAGAGAGGACAATGGCAAGTTTAGCCATGTCCGTCTTTTCAACCCCAAGATTGTTTTTGTTTTTACTCCCGTTCCTTTGTACGAGTATCCTAACCTCAAAATCAGCAACAAATCCTTACGCCATGGGGAAAACCTACAACCTGCATAATTCCATACTCACTCTTTCAAAACCCCCTTTGATAAATTTTCATGTCTCCCCCCTCCTTCTCCTTTGACGTATATAAACCCCTCAATACAAACAAAACAACCCCTCTCTTCACGCAATGGCCCGCACCAGTTGTACCTGTTCATAACAACTGCTAGTTCAGAATCCTAAACCCATCTCAATTCCAACTCTTCACCCATCAACAAACGTACGTGGATGGACAGCAAGAGTTGTATGGTTAGAGAAGGAAAGAGCGGTCGTCGTCTAGATAAGCTGGTGGTCCGGGCGGCCACGTTTTCGGACTATTGATACTCCGAAAGCTACAAGAAAGCACTCCAATCACGAGAATTAATATGCTTTCAATATTCTTTTATAAGGTCTATTGGCCTTTTCAAGTGTCGCCAAATAAACAAGTAAATGCTTTCACCGTTTGGATCTCTCGGATTGAAGAAGTGATTACTACATGCCCCTCGGAAAGCTTGGAATCCCTTCAAGTCATTCAAACCCCGAAAAGAAATGCATGGGACAAAAATTACGGATAGATTCAAGATTTCACATCATAAGAAAGGCTCGAGGAAGGACTAGTCACAGTATTTGCACAAAAAAAGCAGTATCCACAAACGGAGAACCTCGATTCAAAGGACGCAATAGACTTGCGCTGATTTTCATTCATATCTGGCCAAGATGTCTAGAAAACTAGCATCCAAGCTCCCTCCAATACACGCGGCAGATGGGGTATTCCTCTCTATCGTACATATCATTTGAAGTCCACCATTTCATAAAAAACGCCCAAACACCATCGTAAAACTTTTGGTTCAATTAATACAGAGGCATCAATTAACACAAAGCACTAGAGTGAAAATGTTAGCATGATGATATCACACAAAAAGAGAGTTTTAATAAGCTTACTGTTGGTGAATCGCGCCAGGGCCATCATCATTAAACTCATTTCGGGTAACGAAAAATCTATCCTTGGAAGATTGTTCAATGCCAAAGAGAGTCTTAGCACAAACGCAAGCGCCCAAGAAGCCAACATCATAAAAGTCCTTCCACTCCGGAAAGTAGGACATCGATGGGGCAAACTTAATGGCCGTCGGGGTTTGAGAGTGTGAGGTATGTGCAGAAGCCTGAGCGAAAGAAGGCTGCAAGTTTGGATTGAGAGCTGGATTAGAAGCAGTCGTTGCAGCAATAAGAAGGGAGTTAGATTGAGCACCATGTGGAGTACCGGAGAAAGAGGCGTTGGGGGTCATGGAGCCTGTGCCACTCGGAGTTGCAATATTGGAAGGGAGCTCGCTCATGAACATTGTCGCTGAGCTTGGGGAGATAAGGTAGCGGTTGAGGAGAGTTTGGTAGAGAACTTCCTTGAATCCCTTAATCTTTGCTCCGCCGCCACAGATGATTAGATTTTCCCATGCGGGCTGTCTGTGAGACATCTGGCCAACACTCTGAATAGCGCGGTAAATCTCGTTGGCGATGCCGTCAATGTAGTATTGTTCTACAAACATGAGTCGCTCAATTCCAATCTGAAAGTCCTGTCGAATGCGATCGGGGTTCTCATCCTCCCATTGCTTCTTGTTTCGGTCCTTCTTGAGAATACTCTTCTGTTGACTGGCGCTAGCTTCGACTGCCAAGTTGGAAACACCCTCAGTCAATTCGCTCTCTTTGGATGGCGCGGAACTTTGATCGACAGCAGGTTCGGATTCCTTTTCCTTAATATCTTGTGGCTTAGCGGCCTCATAGGACCAGCTCGCAAAGTATCGCTTGGAATTTGGAATACGTTGAGGGCGAGCGGCTGCGGCTTCTGCGGCCTCACGCTCCTTTGTAGCCTTGCGCGCAGCAGATCTCTCGGCCTTTTCCTTTTCCTTCTTGGCCAATATTTCTTGTGTCTTTCCACTGGCAAGAATGCTAGCAACATCGAGTACACCATCTTCCTTCTCAGCAGTTGGTAATTCATCGTCGGCAGCATCGGTACCGATAACTTGAGGTGGTTCGGTAATTCTGACATTTGGTCCGGATGATGTTGCGCCAGTAGACGCTGCTGCTGCTGGGTTGCTGATTTCTTCTTCAATGCCTTCGGCACCTGGCATTGGTGTATTGGGTGGTAGAATCTCGCAAATTGGGCTCCGCTTGAGCTTCTCGGCCATGTCTCTCGTAAATTTCCTCTCCTGAGTGTACTCCAAAAGTCCAAGTAGACATTGGGTCAAATCCTCACCACCAGCATTCACTCGACCACGAGCAGAGATCTGATGCTCAGTAACAACAGTAATATCGACCTTCTCATAGCCAACGTCAACGACCGTCGCAAATTCAAGGCCATTTCCGTATACTGCCAAATAGCCGGCATCAACGAGGAGAAAAGCTGGAGTCTTGAAGGTCTCAAATGCGCATTGAGTGATATCTTCTTGTTCTTTGGCTGTCCAAGCAGCTTGCATCGCAATGAGGAGCGCAGTGTTGAGAGCTGGCTCCAGCTTCGTCTTGATGTGCTGGAGGAATGCCAGGAAGCAAGGCATGTTGACGATCTGACCTTCTGTAGATTTGTTAGCATCGATTTGGCTTGATTGAAATCTCGCGCGTGCGCGCAAAGGTGAGAAGATGGAGGGGTAAACATAAACATACTCTTCAAAGGCCAAATTGCTCCCTCATCATCGTCGGGGTACTCGACGAGTTCCTCCTCCTCGCCTTCGCCATTGGCGCTTGGCTTCTTCGTCGCCTTGATTTTGTAAGGCTCGTAGCTCTTACCATCTGGCGCGAGGAACATTCGCGTTGGAAAGCGGTGCGCCGCCGGCGCAATGCTTTCAGGGAGGCCCAATTGGACCAAGGTTGTCTCCGAACCAGGAGCAATGATGAGAATGCTCTCATCTCGAAAGAGGGGAGCCATGGTGGGTGTGGGGGAGGGAGAGCGGCGGCGTCGTGGTGGTGTTGGTGGTGGAGGGCGATTGGGAGAGGAGCAGTAGGAATTGAGAGCTCGACCACGAGCGGCAGCAGGGGTGGTGGCACGTAACATCGCGGCGTCCGGATTATTGTAAAGCCGGTTGGTCCGGTTTAACTCCGGAGATACTTTTCATGGTGTTGGGACAAACTGCAGCCTGGGCCGTAATCAGGCATCCATGCAGCAACAAACTATCACATGACTATTTAATCACCTGACTAGTGTTTTTGGGATTGTGAGCCTTCTAGTTTTCAATCTACATCAGTTCTCAACCGTTCTAACTAAGAACATAGTTTACGATGAATAGCAATTTGATGAGAATAACTATACATTCTTTCAAACGAACATCATTCAGATAAGAAAGCCCTCCCAAATCACGTCCCTAAAGCAGAAAATGCGATTTCAAAGATTGTTTGTGAGATGGGAATAACTACATGTGTTTTTAAACGAACATTATTCAGATAGAAGCGCCCTCCCAAATTATACCTTTGAGCCTGAAAATCTAACTACGATCTGGTTGCCAGATGAGAATAACTGTATCTTCTTTCAAACGAACATCGTTCAAATAAAACCACCCTCCCAAATCCCATCCTTCAACAAGAAAATCCAACCCCAACCCCCCGTCATAAGATGAGAATAACTACATCCATTTTCAAACGACTAACATTCAGACTAAAGAACCTCCCAAATCCCACTCTCCAACCCTCCAATCCAACTTTAAAGACTCATCGTAAGACAAGAAAAACCACCCAACTTCTCAAACGAACGACACTGAAATGCAAAGACAAAAGATTAAGCATGAATGAATAACATCCAAACAGAATTCTGCTCGTAGTTCAAATAGGACTTACTGTATCATTCAAATTTCAAAGGCAAGACCTATGTTTAGATAAGAACACTTCCTTTCCCCAAACGAAATAATGTGCTAGTGGTAAGAACTGACAATTATATCAGCTTGAAAACACACCCTCACCCCTCAACTACAAAACTCGCTCTTCTTTATTCTACCCCCCTTATCCCAAAAATAAAAATCAACCATCCACAAACGACAAGAACTCCATCATTCTCACCCCATCACCCCAACCCCCACCTCCAAGTCTCCCTCTAAAACTCCCTCACTTCTCTCCTCCCACCAACTGCAACTTCACGTAACGACATCAGCACCAAATTTCTACATGCAAAGAAAGTCATTTCATCCTTGGCTATTATCAGTTCACCTCCAAGGCCAAGTTAGATTTATCCAAGGATGTAGAACCAAGAGATCACAGCGAGCTAAGAATCAAATGCAAGCCAACGAGAGAAAAGGGACGACATGTAATTTTGATGATGGAGAACTGGGTTAGGATAGGTTGCTAGCAGCGTTGATCACGATCGAGGTATCTAATAGCCATCCTGATAAGATTACGCTAGCATGGTAGGATGGTTTATTCATCTGAAAGCAGAACGCGAAAACATTGAAGAACGCCAGAGACGTATGTAAGGGGAGACTTTTTGTGATTGTAAAACCCATCCTCGCAATTGATTCAACGCCGCTTCTCTTTCTTTCTTCCTATAAATACAGTAAGCGCTTTGATCAACTTTCTCTGCTTTCAAGTCTCACTACTCGAGAGGAAGATCTTGACGGCGACATCGGCGGTTTGCGAGTTCGGAACTGGAAATTCGTACTCTTGAAGTGAAGCAGGGTCCGATTTATCGACTTTCAAAATTGAGAGCATTCTCAATCCCCTCGAGCCTAACAAGTAGTAGGAGAACGCGTCGCAATGCCAGACAAAACCTCCCAGCCCCAGCCTCCGGATACCTTGGAATCGGAAACCGACAAAAGCAACTCACAAAATAGCACCACACGACCTCGTCCCATTCCTCGCCCCCGACTCCCGGCGTGGGCTAGATTCTACAACCATGATAACAACTCACCTCATACCTTCCAACGTCCTCTGCCTAGTATGGAACAGATGAAGCTGCTCCGAGGTTCACCTCATTTTCCCACTAGGAATACGCAAGGTCATTCTCTTTCCAGCAGCAATGTGCCAGATTGCGGATGCTATTCATGTCGAGTGCACCATTGTGAAATTCCGGAGATTTCGAGGGTGATGATAACGACGACGTGGGAAGAGATGGTGGGGATGTGGAAAAGGGTTCGAGGTGGAGGATAGAAAGCAGCTTCGATGATGGAGAAGATAAAGAGAGGAGTCCGCACAGTCACGCCGAAGAACCTCACTGCTGACTGATGAGCCACTGTCAGATGCTACGTCAGATGAACCAACATGGCTCATGGAACTCTCTGCCTGCGGACCTGACAACAAGGGGTAGTCCACATGACTAAACACGTGAGCTCACCCGAACACATGGTTGGGGGCCGTTGAAAGCTTGGAAGAAACGAACGATGACGAAATACATGATAATGAAAGCAGCGAGAATATCTGATTGTAGGAAAATAAAAACAGAAAGAGAGATAGAGATAGAAATAGAAGCATTCTGATATAACGAAAGAGTGCTAGCATGATGACGTCCAATGGATTTCCTGTGCCCGGGTTCGATCTCTATGACATGCCGTGAAACTGAGGTATCGTGAAGTAGTAAAAGTCGAGACCCGACGACTCCTTATCAACAGCAATGGGGAGCTTGAAGACTCGAATGGGTTCAAGCTGCAGGACACGCCTACCTAGGTACTGAAGACTCATCGAGATTCGTGCCAATATGAGTGAAGCGCTAAAGAAGAATGAAGGGGGTTGTTGGTGTGTCTGGTGATACTTGAGCGCCGAGTGTTTTGTCCCCAATGAGAGACGATGCCGCTGGCGGGTGGTTGGAGGAGAGGCCTAGAATGGGTCTGAATGGCGTTCCCAACTTGGCGAATCTTCCAACACGTTCAGCCTGTTTCGGATGAGTGGCTTGCAGAAAGGCACAAGGGCTAGAAGTGCGAACGCATCGGCGAGCTGCGATGAAGCAATCGTCGATACAGAGCCAGACGTTCCAGGGGAGTTCGCAAGGTCGAAGATAAGAGACTCAGAAGCGAGACACCGGAAATAGAACAGATCACGAGATCTCAATGACACAATATCGTCGCCTCAGGCCTTTATTTCTTAGGCTGGGAAGACCGATGTCAAGTCAAATCGATGACGGCAACCGCGGCGTTTCATCCCCTATCTGCAGGAACAAGAACACAACACCCTCAGCTTGGCTGGATAAGGCCATTTGCCAATGACTACCAAACACTGAGGATGGGAGGTTTTGAGCAAGCTGTTTTCCTTCTGCACTCGGCCTCTCTGCTTCCCCTCCTTTGACACATGGAGAGGATGTTTGGTTTGGGGGGAGCTCGGAAGGTCGGAGGGTTACGCTTATCGGAGTACATATGCACGATAAAGCTCCGTCGCAAACTCGAGCTCTGGGCTGGGGTCTCCACTTCACCTGCTCTATCAAACTCAACCCCGCGACGTCGATTCGCAATCTCCCAGTCTTCCGCCCGCTTCCTGCGACCCTCCACGCCTCTCCATTGCCAACATCATGCAGGCTCCCTCCTCCCTCGCAGGGCAACACAAGGCATTTGCCTAGCACCTGCTCTACCCCTGTTGTGTTGTCTCTTTGAGCGCGTCGTCAGTGGCAGCGATCCGATGACCGACCAGCTAGGCCGAGGTCAGAAGGATTCCTTCTTGACCAGCCCGAGTCAACAGGCTGTGTGATGACGCCCACGGCGCAGGCAGAGGCAGGACGTGAATGGAAGCGGGTGCTGGGCCATGATACGTGAGATACGTGAGATACGTGAGATATGTGAGATACGTGAGATACGGTACGGGCAGAGAGTGAGCATGAGTTGCTGAGCGGGTTCTTGCTGGAGTGTGCCCAGTTTTGGACTCCACCAGCCATGCCCCTCCCTGACCCGTAACACGAGGTAAATAAGAGCTACCGCGTTCCCTCCCCCTCTTGTCTCCTCTCCTACTTTCTCTCCATACCAAGCATAATTCAACTACAAACATCTAGAGCAAACATTCACCAGTCAACGACCTTCCACATTTACGTTCCCATAGAAAGATAGTTGCATTAATTTGCCAATTATCCAACCGACGTTCTTTATCAACGGCACGTTCAGCCTCGCTTTCTCGCCTCGTCTTCTTCCGCCTTGAGTCACTCGCCGTGAATCTGCGCGGTCGATCGCGTTTCTTTGTTCTTTCCACCAACAACCCGAGCACGCTATCCACGTTTTTAACCACCACTTAATTGTGTGTGGTCCGCGCTTTCCTCACTTTCGATACGAGCTCCAACCAATCTCCCGTGTGACTCGACTTCTACTATCCTGTCATCCGGCATCAACTTGCAACTTGCTCCTTTTCGATAGCTCTGCCCTTAATACCCTCAACTCTCTTTCTCTTCGATCCCTCAAAGATACGAAAGTCTCGAACAAACAAATCACGAATCTGCCACCCGGTACTTTGCCATCCTTCTAGAACTCTGAACAAAGGAGTTTTACTTGGACAAATTGCCGACCTTGACTCATAGTCTGACTCTACCACCTTGCAAATCTCTCCGCAATTAGCTCTATTCGCCTCACCTACCAACTTTCAATCTTCCATACACCTCGATCCTTTCGTAACATCAACAATGTCCGCTGTCAGCATTACCGCTCCTGTTGAACAACGCGATATCCGTTCCGCTGCTATCCCATCCAAGCGTGACAAAGAGCACACTCAGAAGTGGAGCCAAGGAGTTCGACCTGCTGTCGGTGTTCGACTTTCTAGCATTGCTGCTGAGGTTGCTCAAGAGCCTACCATTGCTGAGCAGATTCAGCAAGGCAAATTCCGACCTGCCAACTATCGGTTTGGGTATGTTCTTCCCTATACCTTTGGTATACTTACGACGAAGCTAACAAGATCTGGAATTAGTGGCAACAAGACTCATGCAAACAAAGCCCCAAAGCCCGCATACCACGCCGGTCAACACGCTGGATCTGCCGTTGGTCGTCTAGATCGCAAGGTTGATGCAGTCACCGAGTCTCACGACGTCTCTCCACTCTCCAAGTCACTCCTGGCACTCCTCCCTACACACCACAATAACACGGATCTCTCCGTTCAAACCATGATGGCCACCTCTGATTTCGATGCCGATATCTTGTACAGCTTCGATAACAAGGGTCCAAGCCCATCAAGCAAGGCCAATAGTGTTGCATTGGGAGGTCTCATTGAACAAGCCGAGCAGAAGTGGATTGCCGATCAAACCGAGAAGATCGTCAAGGGCGAATACGAGGTCATCGACGCACAAGGCGAGCGAACTGTTTTGAGCAACAAGAAGAAGGGAAGCCCGAAGCAAAAGGCTGTCAAGAATAACACCAAGGTCATGTCCGATGACGACGAGGGATTCGAGCTCATTTAAATCATCAGCATCACTTTCCAGCGTACGATGGAACAGGGAACGATAGAATTAATCCCGGAAGCGCCTTGATGGCAGTTTATTCTTTGCTTTTTTTCGATACGCTTTTTTGCGTGGCGTTTGGATAGGGAGGGTCGTTGCATACATACACGGTATAGCTTACCCACACGGGAAGGATGGCTTTACCCTTTTTTCCTTCTTTTTTCAGTGTAACTTGCATGGTGGCCTTTGCCTTCTTCTTTTAGCCTACCCTGTAAATATTTTAGGGAAGGATGGCTTGGTCTTTTCGGTGTTATGGATAGGACGGATAGGTACGGTTGCGTAGCTTACCCAGTGCGGGAAGGATGGCTTGCGTTCGGGTCGGGGTACTTTTTCTTTTTTGAGGGTTGTGGTTATGATTATGGATGGATGAGGGATATGGATGGAGGGATGAACGGATTGATGGTAGCTTTTCGCTAGCGATGCTGCTGAGATACCTACCGTTTCGCGACTCGCGAGTAATTCAATACCATTTGATTATTGAAGTACGAAACTGCTAGCACGTTTTGGAATTTGCAATTGCGATGTGCGGCTTTCCTATGTGACGGTATGAGATTTGTGTTTCGTTCGTGTGTTTTTCTTTTTGCTAGTAGGTAACGATTAAGGTTTCTTTTCACGCCGACAGTTTGGCTGGCGTGTTAATATACTTCTCGTAACGGGAGGAACCTTTTTTTAAGGGGGGTTCCGGGGTGGAGATGGTGGGCTAGATTTCTGTACCTGACTGGCCGAGGAGGGAAAGTTTAACCTGACGGGACGCTGGGGGGAGAGGGTGTTAAGCTAAACTAACGCTGAAAACGAGGTTTGTTCTTTTTGGTAGCTGGATAATTGGTGTGAGAGGCGTGGGTAAATGGAAGGGGACAATCTGGATACTGTGAGGGAGGAGGGAAGTGGGGGTAAGAACGGAAAGAAAGATATATTGGATTTGATCATAAATAGAGGTGATGAGGATGAAATATGAGGAGATGGTATGAGGAATGGGATATAGATAGAGAATATAAGGTAAGAGGGGAGAGGAGGGGGGTTTTGGGTTACCAGGTCAAGGTGGGGTGTAAGGGGGAGGGATAGGGGATAGGGGATAGGGGGGATTGAATTTTTACGGTACTTTCGGATGGGGTGGAGAAGAGAAGAGAAGGGGGTGAGAAAATAGATTATTGATATACCGGTAGGTTCTTTTTATGACACGTTAATTTCTCTTATACCTGGAATACGAGGGCCCCCATTTTCTCCCCATTCTGATCTTAATTCTCTGCGATGATGTGTGAAATCCTCTTTCATTTAACCTCAATTCTCTCATAATCTAACACAATCAACGAGTCTTATGCTCCAATTAATGCGGTTACGGTAGTAAGATTTCTCATAACTAGTGATCGTCGGTAAAGGGTTCCCTTTGAAGGTCACCATACCTTTTTCAGAACGGAAATGTGTGTACTTAGGTCACCAGCTGGATTCGATATCTTTTGTTGATCATTGCTTATTACCTGGTGTAAACTCACTCGTCCCTACTTAGTTACGAGGACTAACCCACCACCACACCACCCCCTTTCCCCCTCCCCCTCCCCCTCCCCCTTCTTCCCTCCTTCCCTCCTTTCCTCCTTTCCTCCTTTCCATCATTTCTCCACCTCATCCCAGATTAACATAATCCTCCCCCCCTTAACACAACTATTAAACCACTCCCAAATCTCCACCTCCTCTTCACCTACAACAGCGCCTTCAAGGAGACCGCTTAAGACGATGCGTTCTGTCGCCATGTATAGTTCGGTAGTGGCGAGGTTTCGCGCGATACAAGAGCGTAGTCCGGCGCCCCAGGCGAAGAAGGATGTGTGCATTTCTGAGATTCTGTCGTTTTCGCTGGTGTGGGTGCTGGGATTGGGATTGGAATTGGGAAGGTGAGGTTCTTCGAGCCATCTCTCAGGGATAAAAGAATGAGGTGAGGGAAAGATATCAGGATTGAAATGGAGAGAGTAAGCTGAACAACCGACGATGCTTCCTGGCGGTATCAATATGTCGTTGACAGTAAAAGGCTCCGAGCTCGCCGGGACAACGTGAGGAAGTCTCGTTGGATTGGCCATTGAGATCCGGAGGCTTTCTTTGATGATTGCGGAGAGGTAGGGGAGGGATTGGAGGGGGAGTTTGCGTGGTGGGGGGAGGGTTGTGTTGTGGGTTAGTTCTTGGGTGAGGCGGTGGAGTCTGGGGGTTGTTAGTGGGATAAGGGGAGGTGATAGAGGGGGGGTGTACTTCGAGGGATGAAGAACCAACTGTCTGAATATGGTCGCGATATTCATCCCCGTCGAATCCGTCCCCGCAAAGATCAAATCCTTACACTGCGCCCTAACCTCCCCCTTCCCCAACCCAATCCCCAAAAGCCTCCCGGGATAGTTACCATCTTCTTTTCCCGTAGCATCAACCAAGTCCCCCACAAACTTCTCTACCGTCTCGAAGCTCGTAACCGTATTCACATCTCCCAGAAATTTCTCCGTCCCCCATTCCAACCACGCGAACAGGAAATGAGGGAGGTAGAAAAACCGACCGACGGCTACAAATGTATCCACAAATGCACTGGCGCTGAGTGTAGCTCCGGTTACGTTGTAGGATCGTGAGAATAGATGAGTTGTCACGGCGTCGACGGCGACACTCCTTCCTAAATTCAAAACATCCACCCTCCCTCTCTCCATTTTCTCATCTTTCATCCGCTCAACCATCCTCTCCACACACTTATACAACGCCTCCTCATTCTCACGAATAGCTTTCGTACTGAATAATCCGGCAACCGCCTTGGCGCGTGGTGCACGATATTCGTTACTCGTTGTTGAAAAAATCGTCGCATGGCCATCAATATGAAAATTCTCATAACACACAGCCTTAGGAAATCCGCCTTTCGAAATGTAAATTGGTGCGATTGCTGAGGGGGAAGAGATGTCTATCTCGTTTGGTGAGACTCGCACGAGAGGTCCGTAGAGCGTGTGCAGAGCGTGGATGGTGCGCGCTTCGGTGCCGATGTAGGTGTGGTACCAGAGCCATAGGGGGGAGAGTTTTGCGAGGAGGGGACCGGGGATGTGGGAGAGGGGGTGGAGATATATGGTGTGGATGAGGTATGAGAGGAGGGGGATGGTGGTTAGGAGGAGGGGGGTGAGAAGTGGGTGGTGGAAGCTCATGATGAGGCTTTAGTTATTACTTGAATTGAAAATCCCGGAATTGATAGTCGAGGAAAGTGAATAATGAGAGTTTGTACCTGGATTTTTATGTGGTGGTGGAAGGGGGTGGTTGTTGCACAAAAGTGGTGACTCAACGCGATAAAGTGGGGCTCCTCTCCTTATCTTATCCCGACTCTCTTACCCTGTTTTCAGCTTACAACTCAATTTTTTTTCACAACTTGAAGCTCCCGCAACTTCAGTCAACATTTGGATCATGATACGCTTCATGAAAGGACGAATATTGAAGGGCTCTTGCGTGGGGGAATGATATTTCGATAAACTGGTTGTTTGGGCCGACTTCTGCATTTCTTTTTGAACCTAGGACATGTTCATCTAAGATTATATTAGTACTACAGTAGCCACTTTCTAGATTATCTGGTGCACTGGCGGTCGCACCGCAGCGGTGAATCGGGTACTCTAGGGACATAAAAGTAAATTGCTCCATCAAAAAGATTAATGGAACCTAAAGGGCACACGTGTTTATTTTCTTTGGTGATGAAAGGCGTTTCTCTGGTGACATCTTCGCTCTGTTTCTCCTTGGAAAACTGCATTTTCTGGAAAGAGTGATTACTGCTCGGTTGTACCTCCCCTCAAAAGTGTCCAAGTTTTAACCAAACCCTTTGCAAACTTGCCAGCCTTGTTCAAACTTGGCAAATTTGAGGTAACTACAACCAAGGTCCAAATTTTATTTCAGTAATTTAGCTAACAAATTCAATTTTAGCTGTCTTCCTCCGATTCACCTTTGCATAGAAAGTTTTTTTATTTCCAAGGTGGCAGGGGAGAGGGGTACAAAAAGACTTCCTCATCTCTCCTTCTCCTTCTCCTTGTTGTAAATCTTCCATCAGATTTCCAAATCATTCCTTTTCAAAATGGACAATCATGAAGTTCAGCTACTCCTCCCGGTCCCCGGTGCGACATCAGAGGAAACCGTAGATGAACTCATTGTCAAAGTGAAGAGTCTAGCAAGTACAGCAGATGATTTCGAGAGGAAAGAGTTGATTTTGCGGCTACGGAATTTGGCGAATGGGATTGAGATGCCGGATGATACGATGACGAGACTTCAAGGCTACGTAAGTTCCTTCAAAGCCTTAACCTGGATTTACTCTATACTAACATGAATTAATAGAATCTTCAACTTGCGATGACGAGAGTGGGGATCGATCTTGATATCTTTGATAAGTTGGTTGCGAGTTCCACGCCAGTTACTTTGAAGCGACTAGCGGAGTGGACTGGTGCGGATTCAGATATGCTTGGTAGTTTATCTCTTCTTTTCAGATTACCACTGACAGAACTTTGACTGACGATTACAGGACGTATTTTGAGATATCTCGCTTCGTTCAATATGATCTCGGAAACTGGTAAAGATACATTCCATTTCACCAATATCACGAAAACCCTCTCCATCCCACGTCAAGCATCAGCCATCCACCATTAGTTCGTCTCCCATCCCAGTTCCTTCCCCTTGTTAGCTAAGAATTCTATAGTTTCGACTTCGTCGGTCCAATCTACCAAGCCCTCCCAACCTTCCTGAAGAAAAACAACTACAAAGACATCACCGATCCGCGAAACACCGTCCTCAATCATGCATACCACACCACACAAACAGTCTTCGAGTACTACCCGACACATCATCCCGAGACTTTTCAGCATTTCAACGAACATATGGCGGAGCGCCGTGCTGGGAAGGATATCAAGACTTGGTTAGATGTGTATCCTCTCTCGGAGAGACTTGCGAATGGGGACAAGGAAGAGGAAGAAGGCCGTGTGGTTTTTGTGGATGTAGGAGGAGGAATCGGACATCAGTGTAAAGGGCTCATATCGAAATATCCGGAGTTGAGCGGGAAAGTTGTGTTGCAGGATTTAGAACATGGGGTGCATCATGCGCTTCCGACGCCTGGCGTTGAGGTTATGATGCAGGATTTCTTCTCGCCTCAACAGATCACCGGTATTCAACCCCATCCTCCCCTTTCCCCTCCCCTTTCCACTCCTCCCTAAGCTAACACTCTCGCACAGGTGCAAAAATCTACTACCTCCGCGGTATCCTCCACGACTTCCCAGATCTCCAATGCCACACAATCCTGCGGCACCTCATCGACGCACTATCCCACGATTCCCTAATCATCATTGATGACATGATTTTACCACCCACGGGTGTATACTGGCAAACAACCCAGGTTGACATGACGATGATGGCTGCGCTTGCTGCGAAAGAGCGGACTCTTGAGCAATGGAGAAGTCTTTTGGATGGCGTTGGGTTGGAGATTGTGGATGTACATGTGTATACGCCTGCTGTTCATGAGGGGGTGATAAGTTGTGTTCGGAAGTAGGAGGGATGGGTGGGTGGTTGATGTTTTTTTACGTGGGAAGGGGGGTTGGTTTTGGCTTGTTGGGAGTTGGGAGTTGGGCGAGGGTGTGGTGGAGGATTTGAGATTGCTTAGATGGTATATTAAGACTTCTAGATAGGCCAAGACATGGCTTTTGTGAATAGACCCTATCGGCCTCAATGTCTCTTCTCACGCGGGACAATTTGTGTAATGCCAAAAAGCGCTAGCAGTGAAAGACCAACGAGTCGTAAAATGCCACGCCTTTCTTCAATACGCATGTTAAACACATTTAGATTAGTACAGTATCACGCTTCGCGAATTATCAGCCCTGAAATCCCGAAAATTATTCGCGGGAAACTGGCAGCTCTTATCCCCCTCGCTTACCCCGTCGAATTTCTCCTCGTTAAGCGAGCTACAACTCAACACTTCAAAAACCCCCCCTCTATTCCGCCCATCTAAACATTATCCTATTTCCGAGATTAAAAGAATGCACATTATACTCCAACTCAATATATCAATACCAAAACAAATAACTGCTAGCCGATAAAATCCATCGTTCTTACAACTAAGCCAAACACTTCGCACAGGTCCTTTATAAGTACGAAAAGCGTAACGACTTTCAACCAATTACAGCTCGCTATAGTTGGGGAAGGATGTAGTACGCCTGACAAGTGGGGATCAGTAGCTGGTGAAAGCCAGGGAATTGCCCAATATCTTGAACAGGTGGCGAACCTTTTGTCATTTTCTAGGTACCTTTTGGGGGTTTCTTTTGGCTTTTGCGCGTGTTCTATGAATTTTTTATGTTGTGGAAGAAAGGTTTGACTCTCGGCTACCAGTACTGACACACGTTGTATTCAAGGGTTTGGCTGACTAATACATTCTTTTAAAAAGGCGAAAAGAGTGAATACGCTTTTTTTAAAGTCCCGAGTCCGTCTGATCAACGACATTCTTCGCTGTCCAAGCATCCCAATCTTGACATGTTTGCGCTAAGGAGCTTGGGAAGGCAAGAGCGGGGAGGAGCGATGGTTGGGTGACGAGGTTTACGTACATGCCGACTGCTTGATGCCTTTTCTTCGCATTAGCGCTCACTGAGAATTATGCAAATATTCCGCTAATGGACAAAGAGCTTACCAAGCAACATGGCAATGCAACGGCCAGACCCCGGGATTGTCCGCCAGGATATCAAGCACCAAATAACTCGGTCCGGGCGGCATAAGTTGCACATCCCTCCTCATCGTCTCGGCCCTATCCCCACTCCCTACCTCCCCATCCCAGGTCCCAGAGCCTTGGGCAGCAATCCAAAAGTCAAAACCGTGTAAGTGCATGGGATGAAAGAAAGGTGTTTGATTGTTGATTACGATACGAATGGATGTGTTATAGGCGAAGTCGTAAATGTTGTAGGAAGGAGGGAGGGAAGAGAGGTTCTGCGCACGGGCGTGGAAGAGGATGGGGTCGTTGTAGTCAGCGCAGAAGGAGATGTTGTTCATGTAGAAGAGGATGTGTCCTGTGGCGTTGGGGCCGAATGTCATGGTTATTTCTTGAGTTGTGGAGGGGGTGTTTGGAGGGATTAGGGGGACGATGGGGATTGTTTTGTTGAGGGAATCCTATATTAGATACGCGTTGGTTAGAGTTCTCCTTGAAATAAATTGGAATGGGGACAAGTACTTACATTTGTACAAGTCTCCACAAAAGGCGCTACATGCGAGATAGAACTCGGCCTCGGTGCAGCAGCTTCATAGTAGATTTCTGCCAGAGCGAGAGGCTGATGGCTTGGGGGTGAACAGAGGAGACTTAGGTTTGAACGCATCCAGTAGCTTTTACTCGGATCAGCATTTCCTTGTACCAGTATATCCGTCCTCTGTCCAACTCCAAGGATAATATACTCGGCTTGATACGGTCGGATTGGCGTGAAATCGTTGGCGATGATCGTCATTTGGTGGTTGTCAATAGAGAAATACTGTAGGCCTTCGGCGCCTGTGTTGATTAATCGTAGGAGGTGCGTTCGACCGGGTGTGAATGTGAATTGGGATAGTGGTGTGTTTGGTTTGCAGGGTTGGTATGTGGGTAGTGAGGAACAGTTGAAGTTTCTATTTTCCAAAGATGTTGTTAGATATCGAGTTTTCAGGGGGGGATGACAAAATAAGCGACTAACACTTACCCTTTTCCGTTGATTAAGTTGTTGTCCGATAGTGGTGGTGCAAGCGGGATACCAGTGATCAGGGCGATTTGATTCTCGCTGGGAAGATGAAAGTAGTCGCTCTGAGGTGTATTAGTTTTGTGGATGGGGTTTATGAGGTGGATTTCTCACCAGCATTACGGGGCCAAGATCGATGTCATAGGGGGCTAGCATGGGTCTGGTAGCATTAGGAGTTAGAAGAACCTGGAGTGAAATGTAATCACTTACCCGTGAATTATTATCGGTCCTACGAGACCATCCACATACTACTCCAATCCTCAGTGTCAGCCTCAATTGACAGTATCAGAGAAATTCAACACTGGAAGCAAGAATCAAAAGTATCGAAGCATATACAGCAACATCTCAAGGAGTTCCCCTCACCCGAGCAGAATAATGCGCATGCCACCAACTCGTCCCAAACGACTCCGCTCTAAATCGATACGTAAACGACTTTCCCGGCGCAATCGGACACATATCAACAGCCGGCGTGCCATCCGCCCACGGCGTTCCACGCTGAAGAAAACCATGCCAATGTATAAGAGTTCCGTCTTCAGGCCCGGTGATGTTGTTCGTGACTGTTATTTCGAATGTGTCTCCCCAATTGGCTTCGAGTAGTGGTCCTGTGCATTGTTAGAAAAACGTTTGGTCATTGACAAAGGTTGAGGGGTGGAGCGAAGAGGAAATAAATGGATACCTGGATATTGGCCATTCACAGTTAGACCGAGTTTGCTAACTCCGTCTGGTGCGATGGTGGTGCGTGAGGTTGTCCAAGCGTAGGTTCGTGTTCTGCCGGTGATTGGTATGTCTGCTCGTCTCTCGAAGTTAACCAGCACCTCTCTTGTAATCCCACAATTCACTGCCGAAATTTAAACGTACTACTCAAAGCTGCCCAGACAAGTCTGTATAACAACGCCAAGACATAGAAGAATTTTGTAATTGAGAAAAACGTAGTCATTTTGGCTCTCTAGTGACAGGAAGCCAGCAGTCTAACAACAAGCTGCTCAGCTGGTTTAGAGAAGGTCGGTCACTGGAGGGGTAGGGTAGGAAGCTTGATTATGAGGGGAAGGGCTCCGAGTGAGAAGTGTTCGAGATTCTATGAGACGATGCAGCCATTTCAATACTGGGCTGGACCCTAAAATTCACACCCTGACAACTAGAAAATTGCATTTCAGCTTGCAGTACCACCTTAATATGCAGCGCTTTGGAAGAATAGGAACCATACATGTGCATTTGCAAACCAATGGAAAAAATATCTCAATGTAAATATGTCGCCGTCGCTCAGCAACGGCCTTTTTTGCTCGCTTCTAGAATGGCCGATGCAAAACAGGTGGCGCAAGTAAGGGATGAGACTCTAAAACAGAGGACCGTCAATCCTTAACCCAGTAACTGGGGTCACATAATGAAATCGATTGGATCTCCCCGCAGGCGGCGGTCTTTCTCATGGAATATGTATGCCAAGAGCTAAGCGAGGGGATGAAGGGGGGGATGATTGGTGGGGTCCAACCACCAACAAGATGAATCTTCAAGACTGAACGGTGAGACTAGATAGGAACGAGTGAAAATTTGGAACGGTGGACATCAGTACAGTAATTGGTCTACAAGCCGACCGATTTCCCGTTTTGAGCCTTATTGCGTCAGACTGGTTGAGAGAATATAGGTCCAAATAGGAGATAGAGTGGACCTGGCCAATCATTTCAGCAGTCATAGGAACAGCGATATAGCAGCGCAAAAGAGTATTCCGACAGCAAGGAAAATCAAGAGGTTATTGAATATGGATGGAGATTTAACGAGTGCGGGCACTTGTCCGCCATGCAATTTCTTACCAAGAACAGAAAGCGGCAATAGAAAATTGAAACAGAGCAAAAGATCCCTTCCTCATCATTCTCAAATTCGAAATTTCAATCAAGGCACGTATTTCCCCCATTCTCCCCACCTCAAACCCCTCTTGTGCATAATACGCATTCCCTTCACAACTCGTCCTCTTCGTGAAATTTCCACAACAATCATCAACACAGCCAGGAACCTCAAGTATTTCCGCCATTCTTACACTCAATTATAGTATAGTCTGGCTGGCACCATATATTCGTACTAGTTAGGTGTCGTCCCTCGAAGAAGCACTGAGATTGGATCTCCTAACTTCGAAAGCATGAAGTGGAAACTGTAAAAGATTGGAAGGGGGAAGATGAAGACGCAATAAGAGATATGAATGAGAAGCTTAAGGTTGTAGGGAAAGGGAAAATGCGAGCTGCAGGTGTCATAGAGAGAAAAATATCGATAGGATAATGCATTGCTGAATTCCAATAATTCCTCCTTTCTTAACATTCGAAATTGAATTGCGACTATGATAAATAGAGAAGGTACTACCGACTCCTCGAGAACCGAAAGTTCTTGTTAACAGTTTTTTTTTTCACTATGCGAGAGCTGGAAGAAGCTAACATCGCTGCATCAAAGACAGTAAACAAAAGAACAGCCCCCAAGATTATAACCACAGCATCTGGAAGAATAGACGAGCGCCAACTTTTATACTACAGTATTCAAAGGCGGCCCAACAAGTAAAGTTGTCGAAGATGCTCGGGGCTGGGAAAATAGCAATTTTTCAAAGCGCAAGCAACGCTAGAACCCACAACAACCACCTTCTTGCCCCCCTCGAACTTCCTCGATTGAAGCCATCCAAAGAAAAGAAAGCTCCTTTCGAGTATAGAACAGTCTTCAACACAGTAGCAATGCCCAACTATGAAGTAGAATTCTCGACATAAGTCGAGGGCCAGCTTGGCCCATCTAGCTCGCAGCATTTTAGCACAATATGGACAATTCTAGGACTTATCATCCGTCCCAAGTCCCTATATAAGAAAGCACTTGACCTCCTCTCCAGTTCCCGTTCTGCACAAGCACACAATAGCATCGACAAGCAACACAAGTCAAGACAAGACTCGATCACAACACAACGGGGAAAGCAACAACGAGAATCGCTCAACGACAAACAATTTCACTATCTCCCCACCAACAGCTAAGAAGCATGGCGACCGAAATGAAATACGAAGACCGCAACGAGGGGTTGAAAATCAAAGACATTGAGCTTGATGTCAGTGACGGAGAGAGCGAACATGACAAAGGCAAAATTCGAAGGCCAATCAAGGGAATCATGATCAAGCCTGGATATGAAGGAGACACGGCTGACTCGGAGGATGGCTCAGAGGATGGCTCGGAGAAGGAAAGAGCTGAAGTGACGGGGGGAGTTCAAGTTCAGATTATGACCAAGGAGCAATTCAAGACGGAGTTGGACAAGGGTTGGAAGGATATCCATGAGCTTCTGAAAGGTACCAGGTACGACGACAAAGCACAGATGGCGGAGGATTTCGAGCCCGAGTTCGAGTTGGATGTCTCGAGCCTACTTGGCATCATGCGTAGACTGAGAGTGGACGCCAGCGCCTTCCTCAGCAACGACCTCAGCAACGAAGAAGCAAACCCCGTTGTAAAGGGGCCAGGGCGCGCGCCAAACAAACCATTTGACCCGGAAAAAGCACTCAGAAGGTGGGAATCCAACACCAAGAGTGAATACACTGGGGGTGCTAGAGTCGCCGTAGTCAAAGATTGGAATGAAAACCTGGTTCAAAGCGGGGCCTACGAGGGCATGATCAATGGTGAAATAAAAAGGATGGCTGCCGAAAAGCCTTATCTACACCAAATAAACCGCCCAAAGACACGCGATATTGCCGAAAGAAGAGTGGCCAGGCATTTTCTTGAAAAAACACTGCAGGGGGAACATCGGGCGGAGGCGAAAAGGGACGTTACCAAAATTGTCAACAGAAAGTTGAACAGTGACGAGTACGCCCGTGAATACCTTGAAGCAAAAGTTCAGATCAACAAAAAGAAAATGGAAATCAGCCAGAAGCAAGACGAGATGCGCTTGAATGCTCAAAAAGCCGGACTCGAACTGCCTAATTTTCCACCTATGGGGGACATCGACAGCCAACCCAGGAGAGGCGGTCGCGGTAAGAAGGACGATGTCTCGCAAGTGGTCGAAAATTCGGACTACCTGGGTGGAGGCACGAAGCGTAAACGTGGTGGTGTCCAAGAAGGAAAGATCAAGGCAGCAGGAGGCAAGTACGATCAGCTGTACGATCGGCGGTGGTAGCATCAAGGTCGGCAATGAAGGAACGGGAGGGACGCGGGGACTTCCGATATGATAATGGGCTTCGGTTGCTTTGATATAGATTTGAAATGAGGGATTCGGGAACTCAGAAAAGATGTGTGTGTGCGTGCCCTGCGCCTGAACATAAACGGCACCAGATTTTAGCTTCACGGAGCGCGCACCACCAATTGCAGAAAAAGCATTCCTTCAACATGACAAACCATTGATGACTCGTTTGCCTTTGTAATTGTGACTGTTCGATAAAAAAAAGTAGAACGTCCCTCTCTCTTTCTCGCCATGCTTCACAGCAGGTCTCGAAGTTCTCTTCGAGGAACAATTTTCTCGTGGGCACTACCCTGTTGATCTCTGTCCCAGGCCCATCGTTTTCGCTGACCTTCGTCAAGTTTTTCATCAAGCATTGCAACAACATATTTCCCGATGATTGGTAAGAACTTCCAGCCATGAAATGACCCCCCTGTAGCGATGTACAGATTTTTGCAATGGGGATGGTCAGAGATGATGAAGTCTTGGTTTGGCGTTATCCCATCCCTACAAAATCGAGTTAGGAAGTGCCATATCTTCCATCTCCTTGAACTGGACTTACCAGCAGATTCGGAAAGAGTCAAATTGTGGTTCCACAAGTTCTTTGCCGTAAATGCCGCGCACTACTCGGCGACATTCCTTTTTGAGGCTTTCCGGGATGGTATGTTGGTCTTGGTCAGGAGAGTCAGGCGGAGAAGAAATCATTTGGCCTGACCCATTTTCAAGGGCGTTGTTTGTAAAACTAGCATCGACGCAGAATTTGAGCAAGCCATCCGGTGTAGGTGGGAGAACCTCTCCTAGTGTAGATTTCAGCAAGACCACCACTATGGGGAAATTCAAGTAGTCTACCTAGAACACCATTAATGGCATGGATAACGACAGGAGATTTGGCAAACTTCAACCTTTGCTCCTGGTCTAGCTTCACTATGGCGGTTACAACAGCAGCAGCTGTAATCCTGTTTCCAGAATGTAGATCGGGTCGATCAGGTGCGCTTTTCGCGAGCAGCTTTGCCGTCCCAGCTCCTGTGCAAAGAACAACCTTTTCTGCGTGAAGGATCCGGCCATCTTGAATTTTAATTCCACTGCAACCGCCATTTTCGTCAAAGACAATCCTGCTAACGTCCCCTTGAACATATTTAACTCCATTTTCAAAGCTCGCTTGGAGAACTGCTCGGACTGCCAACGTAGCTTCTGCCCAACCGCTCACAGGATTTAGATAGATATCTTCAACGCCATTGTAATCAGTATCAGCAAAGAGTCCATCATACGAAGTCTTCAGATCTTCAGAGGCGATGATCTTTGCGCCGGGATTTACTCCAAGATTCTCATAGTTTTGGATGATCTTTCGGCCAACACCTGTATCGTCGATAGTTATCATGCCACTTTGGTGGTAGAAGGGTTGATACAATGGTTCGGACCGCCATGACTCTCGCGCTTCAAGTGCAAGCTCGCAATAGAAAGGGTTTCCATAGTCGGCTCGTACGATCTTGTTGAAATCGTGAGAAGCAGCGAGGGGACAGGGAGCCGTGGCGGATCGATCAACAAGTACAATAGAAGATTGAGGATGAGTTTTGGACAGATGGTACGCAGTACTTGCACCAAATACACCCGATCCTACTATAATGTAGGATGCCTTCTCAGATGCCAATGGTGTCATGGTGTGTCCGGCGCGGGGGGAGAACAGAGGATAGGAGTATGACGTGTAAAGCTAGAACTTGATGATCGCGATGGTAACTTGGTAAGACAGAATTTCAACACAATAAACGCAAACTAAAAACGACAATTAGAGAACAAGTGAGGAACTGCAAAATGGGTCGAATAAGTGACGCGAGATTTTGGACCTTGAAAGGTAGGAGAGGCGGGGGGGTTTCGCGCACAGACCATGTCCGTATCTCCACGTGATATAGCTTGGCGCCCATATCGCGCACTATCAGTGGAACTTTTTTTCGAACGAACTTTTGGAAAACATCCCCTCCATCAATACCCCAGATTTCACAATGCCCAAAGCCACAACTCCAGTTGCCGCTCGGCAGGCGCGCCGACATAATCCTCTTGAAGCCGACCTGACGGCGACTGGTCCTCTAAAAAATAAGCCTGCAAAGCGCAAGTCAAAGCACCAGGAGGAAGGAGATCAATTCGTCGACTCGAAAGCGTCGCGGAAGATATTACGGATTGGACAGGAACTTGCGGACGAGGCAGAAACAGAGGCGGGAAATCAGGCGCAAAAAATAAATACAGCATTTGATTTCGATTCGCGATTTGAGGACGAGAACGAGGAAGAAGAACCATTTGGAGATGCCGAAGAATGGGGCGATGAGGATGAGGAGGTGGAAGAAATAGAACTTGCGCCAGACGATTTGGCGACCTTCAGTAAATTCTTTCCAACAACAGAAGACCCGTTGCTGCGACAGGGTTGGGGTGGCGAAGCAGATGACGGAGAAGAAGGCGAAGGAACCAATCTGGCAGATCTGATACTGGAGAAAATTGCCGCTCATGAGGCTGCACAAGCTGGTCAAGGTGGCTCGCGGAACGCTCCTGGACCGATAGACGAAGATTTTCAGATACCTGAGAAGGTTGTCGAAGTTTACTCAAAGTATGGTTCTTAGGGTTGATTCTCTCCCCAATTACTAACATTTCTACGTAGAATTGGCCTAATTCTCTCCCGATACAAGTCCGGCAAACTCCCAAAGCCTTTCAAAATCCTACCAACCGTACCTCACTGGGAAGATATTCTCCAAATTACCCAGCCAGACAAATGGACCCCGAATGCGTGTTTCGAAGCGACCAAGATCTTCGTGTCTAGCACACCCTCTACAGCCCAACGATTTATGGAGATGGTGCTCCTCGAGCGTGTACGAGAAGAAATATACGAGACCAAGAAATTGAATGTACATCTATTCAACGCGTTGAAAAAGGGATTGTACAAGCCTGCAGCATGGTTCAAGGGATTTCTCTTTCCATTAGTCGGCAGCGGTACTTGCACGTTGCGTGAAGCACACATCATTTCAGGGGCTTTGGTCAAAGTTTCTGTACCAGTCCTGCATTCAGCAGCCGCCATCAAAGGTCTATGCGATATTGCAGCCCAGGAATCCTCTGCAGGAACCGAAGGTGGTGGAGCTACAAATCTCTTCATAAAAGCACTATTAGAGAAGAAGTACGCTCTACCCTTCCAGGTTATTGACTCTCTCGTTTTCCATTTCTTGCGATTTCGAAGTGTTGATCCAGCGAGTGTACGACCTGAGGATGTGGGAGGGGCAATGGAAGGACTTGCAGGAGCTGGATCAGACAAGTCCACAAAGCTGCCGGTCATTTGGCATCAATGTTTGCTGGTCTTTGCGCAGAGGTATCGCAACGATATTACAGAAGACCAGCGGGAGGCTCTGTTAGATTTGCTCTTGACAAAGGGACATTCTGCTATTGGTCCTGAGGTCAGGAGAGAATTGTTAGAGGGTAGAGGTCGGGGAGTTGCGTTAGAGCCCGCGGGCCCAGAGTTTGGTGATGATACCATGTTAGTAGATTAATTGCCGTAAAGGTCGAAGACAACTGCAAAAAAAAGATTATTTCCACACCTTTTTCAGTTTACACAACTTCCACAGGGGTTACGCGCCATCTCTAGGCACCGACAGCCCAAAGTGCTGCGCCACAGTCCTCAATATTCAGCCTCACCGATCACCTCAAAGGAATTTATTTCTGACCACTCCCAATTATTATTTTTGAGTTTGCTGATCTAGAGAATTATCAGTATTGCCTTTCTTCAAAGTCAATTCACCGTGAACACCTGTCGCAATTACTACCACCAAGCTTTCTTCCATCAATGGCAGTCAATAAGGCGCCAACCACTCAAAAAGCCATCGCAGAGCCCAGTTTTGCGGTTCATCGCCCATCAAGCTCAGAAGCTGGCCAATCGAGTACTGTTCCTACCGCTCTAGAAAACGACGATGAGAATCATAGAGTCCACACACCACCACCCTATTCGGGGCCTTCAACACCAGCCCCCGCACCTCAACGCCAACAACCAGCACGAATAAGCTACCCAGGCCTCCCCAAGCTAGACTACCGTCTCTACGCTCCACCCTCATTCACCCTCTCCCAAGACCAAACAACCATAACCTCGCGAGATCCAGAACTCAACAACCAGAGAACCGCCTTACTAACACTCATTCAACGTCTTGCTTACATTCCTCCCAAACCGCAAATCCGAATCGTGGGCACAAATGTAAATACGCTCATTGATTTCGATATCAGACTCAATCTTATGAATCTGATTGTAAGCGAGGATGAGAAACAGCGCTTGAATTATATCAAGACGATTCCGGTGGGAGAATTGGCGTGGAGGGGGAAGAGTAAGATGAGCGTTAGGCCGGAGCTGGAGGGATTGGAGGCGTGGGTTAGAGCGTATTGTGAGGATGAGGCGAGTATAAAACAGTGAGTACTAACGTCTTGCTCTTACTTTCTTCTTTTCCCCGAATCCCCATTGGCAAAAGAATTCTTGACTAATACAACCAAAGCTTCACACTAACCCGCACCCTCATAAACTTCGACCACGCTCACCTCTCCGGGCGACTCCTCCACCTCTTCAAATCCATCTCCTACCCGGGTCGAATAACCATCACATTCCCATCCACACACAGCAAAGTCCTCGTCCACTCCCCAGATAGGATGAACCGCTTCATGAGCTCTGTCACGAAGGTCTTCACCGGCACTCACAAGTATGAGGGCGTAACGAGTATCTGGCCCTATGCTAATGTACCGAGAGGTGAACCGGGGCGGAAGTGTGTGGTTATGGATGAGGAGGAGTGGTTTTGTGATTGGAAGGATGCGATTTTGGCGGCGGCGAAGGCGAGGAGGAAGGGGTGGGTGAGTGTGGAGGATCGGTTGGAGTTTTTGATGGAGCCTGGAATGGCGGGTGGAGAGGAGAGTTGGGGGAGTACTTGATTGGACTGTGTGCAACATAAGTCTGATGATGGGCAGGGAAGACTCGGTCGTTGTTATTGGAACAGCTGGGGGGTTTAAGGTGGCTTTTTGAGGGGATTGTAGTTGGGCGTTATGGCGTTCATTTTCCCCTTATTATTGGGAGTGAGCGATTCAGGCGGGGAAAACACAGCTGTGTAGCACTAATTATTAATCTCAAGTACCCAAAGCGAACAGAGTGACTGATTCCATCTCGTGCTAAATCCTGAGCTTTTTTGTTAGACATACGGAATTATCTCATAAACAAACAACAACTTCCCACCCCCAGCCTTTCAAACAAGAAATCTCAAAATCTAATAAACCTCCCAAGAACTCGCACGAGAAGAAAAAATCGTGCAATTATCACCCCTCCCCCACTAAAAACCTAAAACATATCACCTCAGTGACCTCACCTCACCTCCCACTCACCTCACCATTCCACCAGCCCACCCCAAGTTCCCCAACCCCATCCTTCCACCTTCCACAAACCTCACCAAGCCAACACTTCACTTCACATCAAAGTGCCAAAGCTCCCTCCTGCCTAAGAACCTATAAGATTCGTTGCAAATCGCACGTTTCTTTATAAGGCCCAACTAGGCAATCCTAGCATTTAAGCGAGAAAGGCTAGCAGCATATCATTATATAGCTCTTGGATAGTAGATTTGTAAGCTTGCTAGCCTTTCTCGCTTATTGCTGGGCCTTATGGCCAAATGTGCGATTTGCAACAAAACGTTGATAAGTGTTTGCACTTTTGATATTTGCACTTAGGGAGGTTTGGATGTTAATTCACTTGATTGTAGTTTTGTACTTAGGATTGGACAATGGCTGGTGAAATTGCAGGCGTGTGGTTATGGGGCGGTGGATGTGATTTTTTTATGACATGAATAAACTAATTGCTCGTCATTTGTAATTTGTAACACTCAAAAGGGCTGACTTGGCGAATAATGTAATAAAGTCTACACGTGATCACTTCCACTTCCTAAAACGGCTAGCGTAGTAAGGTATTAAGGTTTTCGCTTATCTAAAAGTAAAGGTCTATACCTTCGCGCTAATATACCCTAATATCGATCAGAATATTAATAGATATATGAAGCTTAATAAATAGGTTAAATAGATTATCGAATTTTTAACCTATTTCGAATAGAAAATCTGGGAATAGCCTCATAAATGCTTAGGAATCTGGGGATAATCTCATTAATAAATTACATAAATGACTGGCCAAATCGACTTGCTGACGCACAAATTAATTGGACTTTCTGACGAATAAAGTGAATTTGTCATAAAAAAATCCCTATCTCAAAACCACCTTTTGATTTCTTCCACTCGCGCAATAAAATTGAATTGCTCTATTAAATTCTGTTAATCGCAAAGCTACTTTTTTCCGTGAAATGAAACATAACCTACTAACCTGGCTGTGATGTCTCCAGATAAATTTAGGGGAATATTACTGGGCCAGATTCACGGGCGCAAACTACATTTCGTTTTATTCATAATGTCATTTATCATCATCTATCGCTAACTGAAACCTTCTGTTCAGTATCATATCTATCCGTAGGTATTGATTGCACGCCGTAAAACAACGCAATAAGATTTCGCATTTCCATTGTCCCAAAGCGCTCAGTTCGCTTATCCCTTTAAAAACGCCATCCCGATGTAAATCCCATATCAAAGTCGCACTGTCACACCATCTTAATAAAGCCAACCTCAACCACCCGATCCGTCGGGACCCGCAAATTCGCAATCTTCGTCCTAGTATTCTCCCTCATCCACAGAAAAGCACCGAGCAAGGATCTTCTGAATATGCCGCTCTCGGGATTAATCTTCATCTGTTCTTTGCCGATGATGTAGAGTACTCTCTGAGCGAAAGCCCCCTCCAGCATCTTGAGATCCTGCTGCGCTTTAAGTTGACGATCCTCGTTATCCTTCTCGTTATCGACAGAGGAGTGGAAGGATTTCGATAGGACGGCGGTGCCTGCGCTGTCGCTGTCGCGGGAGGGAGGTGGAGGTCCGAAGGAGACTTCGCGGATGGGCATCGGGGCGGAGGATCTCTGGATGAAGAGTTTGACTTGTTCGCAGATGAGGGAGGCGAGGTCGGGGGTTATGACTTCGTCCATGTAGCCGTGTCGGACGATGAGACGGTAGCAGTTGGGGATGGCGAGGCGGGAGACGCTGTATCGGTCTTCTGGGAGCACAGAAGGTGTCTCGAGGGGTCGAAGATGGAAGAAGACCATGACATCCGGAGCCGCGACTAATTTTCCGACGAATTGGCTAAAGACGGGGGGAGTTGTCTCTCCTGCTTTGTCAAAGAAGATTCCCAGACCGCGAATAGAGCTGAGATATTCGCCGCCGAATTTATCGGTTAGGCGCAGAGAACCATCGCTCCCGGCCTTGACGAGATGGGATGTCGGGAAACGGTCTTCGGCTTCGGCGGACCATTGTTGCTCCTTGCCGAATCTCCAGAGGATTAGGATGCAGGTGAGTACGCTCGATAAGAGTAAAGTGAACCAAGCTCCGTCGGGTACCTTCTCTAGTGATGAAGACAAGTAGAGCCCATCGAGGCAGGCAATCGTGAGCCATGGGAAGAATACCAATAATGGATTCTTGCGCCAGACGATCAGAGCAGCAAGAGAGACCATGCAAGTGTCGAAAAATGTGACGAACATGACACAAACTCCGTATGCATTACCTAAAGTTGTAGTCTACAAAAATTAGCCTGTGTAGTAGAAGTTCTTGTAAAATTGAGCTTACATTATTTGCAATTGCCGCTGCCAACACACTTCCTAGCATGAGAAGCCAATTGGCAATTGGGACATAAAGCTGGCCGTGGAATATATTCGAGGTATGAACCACCTTAATTTGAGGAAAGTAGGATAGTTTCATAACTTGAGATATCAGCTGTACAAAGTTAGTCTAGTTCATGGGTCCGTAGAGCCAAAGCAGTGGAGGCAGAGTGTACACAGCAGCACATAGGCTTCATCGTACACGTATTTTTACTCTTGTGGTATCATAATCAAACTCTGCTTACCTGGAAAGTTGCTGTAATAATCGCCTGCGATGCAACAATAGCCGCTAAAATTGCCACGACCAAGGAAGGGTAAAGCATTCCGGGAGGAACAGACTTGTAAAAAGGATTGTCGTATGCAGCTGGATGTCTGGAAATATAGGCAGCCTGGCCGACATATGCTAGGAGAAGGCAGGGGTAAGTGTAAAAGAACCAGGAAATCTGGATAGCTTTCCGGCTGAATGCGCCTAAATCTGCGAAAAGTGCTTCGACACCCGTGAAAGCCAGTAAAACACCTCCCAGCTGTCTCCAGCCATTGGTTTTGTTTCGGACGAAGAATTCTGGTTATTGTTAGCTTTAATATTTCATATAATTTTACTATTTCGAAAGAGTAGGGAATTGGGTACGGGTACGGAGATCTTACCGAAAGCATAGGCGGGGTTGAAAGCCTTCAGCACACTATGGTCGAATTTGACGAGATTGTAGATACCGAAACTTCCCAGAAAGCCCAGCCAAGTAATGACAATAGGTGCAAATGCGGTTGCTAATTTGGTCGTGCCAAGAGGTTGAATGAGGAAAAGTAGTATGAGGATACCACAAGTCGCGCCGACAACCACCGAATTTGAAATATCTGGCTTTACAACTTCAAGCCCTTGGACAGCGCCAAGAACTGATTGAGCTGGGGTGAGAACTCCGTCGGACATGACCATAGATACAGCAAGGACTCCGATAACCTTAAGGAGGTTACGAGCAAAACTGCTGTTTTCGATTCCTGATCGAAGTTGCCGATTTGCTTTGTAAAGTTCGCCAGTAAGATGTCGTTCCATTTTGATTAAAGAAGCTTCTCGGGGATCACGCTTCGTAATGTGAGACTTCACCGGTTGTTAGAGCTTCTCCAAAGAGCCTTGACAAATACACTTACGTATCGAGATAAGAGGGAATAGGTACTGAAAGTTCCACCCTCGCCATCGTTGTCGGCGCGCAATATGATAAGAGTATACTTGACCGTTACCATCAAGGTAATACTCCACTAGATAGAGATTAGTCAAGGTATTGAAAACCAGAAGATACCAATGTTGCTTTCAAAAATGAGGACCAAGCATTAAGTTGGGCAGGAAATGTGGTTCTTCTTGGAGGATCCTTACAATAATAATTGACAAAACGCCAACAAGATCCTCATGGGAAGGCTCTTTGGTGAAGGTGGAAGAGTAAACATAGAGTGGACTGGTTCCAATATCGCCATAGATTACACCAATGGATTGGTAGGCCAGCCATAGCAAGTACTTTCCAGAGAAAACCTGAGGGAGTAAGTAGACATCCACGCGATGGCAAAGATAGACTTGAATTACCTGTTTTTGTTTGAAGTCTCCAGCACGGCGGAGCCCAGAGTCCTCATCTTCAGCATCGCATTCGTGGTCATTGCTGATAACTTTCTTGAGACTGCGCCTGTCTACAGAGAGAGCTCGGAGTGGGTAAATACCGCCGACGCCAGTGGCGCTGCTGCTTCTTTTGGCAATTGATTTACTTGGCGGAATCGCATCTTCAATTTGAATAGTTGCCATACCACGCAAGGGTAATCTATTGCGCTGAACTGGTAATTGACACTGGCAGTTGAAGTTGAGTGGCAGAAAGTTTTGGTTGTGGTTGTTGTTGTGTTGGGGTAGGTTGAGGGAGTGGGGAACAAAAGAGCTTGATATGAGGACAAAGATAGTCGGTCAAAGGATGATGACACTTGGAGACTTCAACTTGGCGAAGCGTATGTCGAAGGTCTGGTGAATCAATTTAAGAAACGGAAAGAGTGAATAATAGAGAAATTGCTCGACTTAGCGGGGTCAGTGGCTATTGGCTCTTAGCGCGTAAGCTGGTGCGCTGAAAATGCCGCATACAACAGGGGTAAGGCCATTCCCCATCATCGGGAGCCCATGTTTAGACATCAAGTCCATTCACCTCTGGAACGTCTTCCACGTGTGGCAAAGTCAACGCCAGTGGCAGCGCCCGCCACGAAAGCGGTGCTCGTCAACTATCTCACCATCACATGTTCAACGTTGCAAACGTGCACTCGCATGCCGACCGGCCAGAGTCGTTGCACACAGCGCCGACGTAGGAATGTAGCAATTCCCAATAGAGGAGAGGACGACAACGATGGACATCCCCAACGATCTCAGGACTAAGCGAGATGCAGGAAAATTGTTTATAATACATTGATTGTATTGCAAGGTTCATCGCGCAAGAAAATGTCGAAGCTTTCCTTCAAGTGGGGAAAAACAGGAGTAAGCGGGACTAACTCACCGTTGCCGACCCCGGCCTTTCTTGGCAGGCCCCCCTTTGCCCACGTCCCTGAAAAGCGGCGAAGACTCGCTTGAATTTCTCGCTTGTTTCCCCGGGCTTTTTCTACAGCTATGCATTTAGTAGCAGAGATGTTTAGACTTTTTCGCCGTTGTCAAAGTTTATCAGGGCCCTGTCATGTTGTGACCGAGTATCTATGCAACCCTGGGCGGGCTGTGTCTCGGCTCTTATTTGTCAGTATCCCCTAGAACCAGGTGCAAGTCGGTCTAGAGCCGACACCGGCCGCAGGATAGTTGACCAGGACTCAGCAGTTCCTTCAGCTCCAACTCCAACTCCAACTCTGGTTTGAAACGACGATGGCAACCTCTTCACCCGAAGTTTTGTCGGCTTTGCTTGGGATGCGGGGGAATTGCCCCGCAGTGAGGCATATATCTGATTCGACCGCATGATAAGCAGCACCACCACCTGGCAAGCCTTTTTCACCATTTTCAATGACGAGACAGCAACATCTTCTGACCTAATTCTCGATAAGCGCAATTGCAGCCTATCAGCAAGATAAAATAACCTTGACAGTGTGGTTTCGTTCCAATGGGAAAGTCCAGGTCTTGAGCTTATGCGGGAACGCAAGTGCCAGGAGTTCGATCTTCAGCTGCAGATAATTCGCTCATACAAGGTCGCATTCTCGCTCCGAGCCGCTAAACACCGCATGCCCTTGGTGCGGCTGGTGGCGTATAGCATTGGAAGCTTCCAATGAACCCGGTGGCCATATAAAATCAAATCGATATTGAGCTCGAGACAAAATCCACTTGAGATGTTAAACTGCAATACAGCGTTCTCTCCTCGAATTTCACCCAGTACCGGAACTCAAGCGTGCTTTAGAAATCGTGTCGCCAATATCCAAGGTTGGTAAGTCATATCTGAGACATGAGAACGAGCTATATGAAGAATTAGCCCACAAGTCCTTTTTGAAAATGAAGGAAATTTTACCATTACAGTCGAACCATCACACTGTTCTCTTTTGAGTTATTTGGCTAACATACTTTCATCGATTCACAGAGAGTTGTACTTGTGAGCTCCAATATCCTTGGCCAATTCCAAAATCGTATCAGTATTCCTCAGCTTGTCTGACGAATGGTGTATCTTGTCTGCAAAATCTCCCGTTACTCTGTTGTACAGTATATCCACGACAAGAGAAATTGCCAATCGACATGACATGCCTTCATGGTCATGGCTTTGATTCGTCGATTTTTTTTGATATTCTCTGGAGATACGCCTTATCTAGGCGTATTGTAATGATTGGAAAGAAGTCCGCGTCTGCGCAATCTCGCAGATGTCGTGACATCTGGCAACGGGAAGCAGTTGTACTCGGAGCGTGTTATAGGTGAACGGCGCCAAGAAGGATATGTTGCACAATAGCGGAGGCGGTAAAGCCCATGTTGCGCAGTTACAATTGATGCGTCGTAGTGAGCCATGTATTGCTCGAAAGCCATCGAGAACAGGAGAGACTGAAGGTTCTGTATCCAAGTTCCTCGATGGGAGCAGTAGATTGCAAGATTTCTCTCTTCTAAATGCACTTCAATCAGCCGTCATTCTATACAAGCTTTGGGACAAGTGGAAAAAAGAAGACTGCTTTGCTTGGCAACTCACCTTGTCTTACCTACAGAGTTGAATGGCCGTAGTTGAAGGAGCGTCTGCCAGTCCCTAAAAACAAAACAGAAATCTTGGAACGTACCTGAGCACCAGACCCCTTTATCGTCAAAAGTCGATTTTTGATTGAGTAGAATCTCGGATTGGAAGGGCTTCTTTCCGGTCTTATATTAGTGCTGGCGAAATGTGCTCAAGTGAGGCATTTTTTGACTCCCCGTTCACCGTTGGTGTTCACACCACAACGCATTGGCTCGGTACCTGACTCATATGTACCTACATTCTACCGTTGACGATCACTTGTGGAGGAGGGGGGTGTCCAATTGATTCAAGGTTTGGTCATAGTTGTGTGCCGCCATTTTGAGGCATGACTGTCAAGTGCATCTGCTTAAAAGTTGTGGTGCATGACAGGAGGTCCACGGGATATGATATGGAGCTTGGGAATTCGTTGTGGCTTGCCCCATCAGATGCCTTGAACACATGTAAGTTTGTTACCACAGCCATTTATTTGTGATGGTTGTCCCATCAGTTCTCGATTTATGAGGTGACCTGGTTTTGCAGTAGCAGGATACTGTACTGTACAGTATTACCCTCTCCGCGAAACCAACATCAAAGTTTGCCTATCATTAACCGATGAAACGCCAAAGAACAGACAACTTGAGGGAGTCTTGATCTAGTAAGACCCCCCTAGATTGAAAGTTCAGACAGATACGTAGCTATGTAGGTACTTCGTACCTGGGGCTAGTATATTTGCTCAGACGAATCACTTAACCGACTTGTTCAAACGATAAAACAGCTTACGCACGGAGGTAACCAACTCTACTAAATATTACATCAACGTGGTCTTATATGAGGGATAGGCAAGTTTGCGTCAAGAGGGCCCATTAAAGATGTGAGAAGTCAGAATGTTGCAGAAATATGAGTTGTGATAGTTTTGGATTTGGAGAATCTTTATTCACTCCCAAGTAACTCGAATGGATTCTTTGGCACTTTGATGCTCGACGCAGGTTTCGCCTGTCTCTCAGCTTTGCGTTTCTTCTTCGCCTCTCTACGAGACGTCGACGGAGCGGCAGTCAGATTAGGCATATCAATGCCAAGGATATCGTGAGAGACTTTGTAGACTCCCATAGCACTTGTTTTTTTGATCGTAGAAACTATCTCATTCAACCCCTCCACATCACTGAGTGGTGGCAGAAGCTTCAAAGAATCATGCAATTGCAACAGCGACGGTGGCAACCTACTGGCAGACTCTTGTGAAACAACAATAGCTGTCAGCTGCTTGAGAATCCTGAAAGAGTAGTAAGACCCCTGAATCTGAGCGAAGAAATGCAACATCTCCCAACTGATATTCTTGTGGAATTTTGCTTCTTGCTGAACGATTTGCTGACCCACCAATTGGCCTAAAACAACTTTTGAGTTCAAGTAAGACCACTCGACGTCCTGATAAATCGCGACAGCAGTCCATAAATCAGAGTGGTTGAGACCAGGAAGCTTCTTTGCAAGCTGCTCCACTAGGTTCACCAGAGTGGCACAAGCATCTGGAATTTGGCTCGTGGCTGGAAGTTGTAACTCTCGCCCGCCTGAACTCGTTTCTTGCCTCTTGTGTTCAAGAACAGTGATCTTCCGCTGGCTTTCCGGAGCAATCAAGTTCAATAGTCCGTAAGCTAGTTGCCTAACAGTCCTCGAAATTTCCCAAGCGTTGGTCCGGGATGGACAATCAAAAAGAAAGGGAAGGAAGATGTGAGGGGTGTCATTTGAACTACTTAACGAAGTCTGACCCGCAATCCGAGCCAGAAAAGGGAACTGCAGAACGTATTCAGATAAACGGGGATCTAGACTTCGCAACAATCCAAAGGTTTCGACGTTGCTATCGTCTACACTTGCCGAAGACGATAAGCAAATATACTCGGCTTTGAACGCTTTGTACTTGTCAGGGTATTCCCTAACTGCGTTCAAAGACTTCGCACTGGCCACAGCTTCATCCAGAGCTACTTTCGTGTCCATCGTCAATTCGAATGCCATTGCATAGAGGCCGTCGGATATTGGCAAGCCTAAACGAGCAGCGATAATGGATGGGCGGTAGACGGGAGCCCATAATAAGCCTAACTCTTCATCGGCCTTACTTTCCATGTCTCTGAAGAATGCGACGGATCCGTCTGAACCAATTTCATGAACTAAAAGATCCGAGTCTCCGGTCAGCACAATGCCACCCCCTTCCCGTAAGATTCCAGCGCAGTAGATATCTGCTTCACCCGGGACAACCTCCGTAACATCCTTGTAATTATTCGAGAGCTTCAATGCTTCGAGTATTGCGGGAACCAGAAACGGAGGCGGAGGAAGCGAAGTCAGCTTTTCGGGCAAAGCCGTTGGGTAGAACAACTTGGAAGGGCGGCTTTGATTCGTGGGAGGGAATTGGCATGGAGCAAGGCTATGGATATTATTATATTCCACTAATTGCTGTGTGCTTCGCATAAGCCTATCGATCCGTATATGGAATTTGGCAGGGGGTAGAAACCCATCGAAATATATCTTTTTTCTGCAGCTCAGTTAGTGGAGTTGTCTAGAAGATCAAAGTACTTGCATGTGTATCTCGCTCGCTCGAAGAGCGTCCAGCCAAGCAAATGCTACTGCTGCAAGGTCTTCGTAGGATACCGCGGCTTCCAATGAATTTCTCGCAGATTTTCTGGCGCTCAAACACAAGTAATAAAGATGATAACACAATGCTGGTCCGTCGATCACCACTTGTTGACCGTGAAGCGATTCCGAAGCTGCATATTGACGCAGCAATTTCGTCAAGCGGGGAATTCCCATCGGCGCAGAATGGAGGGGTAGCAAGTGAATGAAATCCCAGTACGAGTAGAGTGGTTGCAGGACTGTTCATCCAATGTTTACCTAATATGCTACTTGTGCTGTGACAATTGGGTTTGTGAGTTGGGTAGTGTCCTTTCTTTGTCAAGTTGAGTTTCGTGGTGGGGTGAAATTGATTTTTGTTGGCCCACATCACATCAGCCGCCGCAGTTCAGGCGCGCAAACAGGGGCAGTCTTTTTCAATTTTCTCGCTGCAGGGAGCTCGCACTTCCACCAACATCCAAACTAGACCTCCTTCCCAACTCCCAAGATGCGCAACACTCTCATATTCGCTGGGAGCTCGTGTCCGGCGCTTACCAGCCAGATATGCTCCAATCTCAGCATGAGTACTGCGCCTGTCGAGCTCTCGCAATTTGCAAATGTAAATATCGTGAGGGTCGCGGGAAAACGGAACAAGGCTGACAGCACTGTAGGGCGAGACCAGCGTCAAGATCTTGACCAGCATTCGAGAGAAGGATGTCTTTGTGGTGCAATCAGGGAGCAAGAAGATTAATGATAGCATCATGGAGCTTCTCATCTTGATCTCGGCCTGCAAAGGAGGTTCTGCAAACAAAATCACCGGTTCGTTCCCTCTTCCCGCACAAGCCAGCCCCATAACTAATATAGCTAAACAGCCGTTTTGCCATACTTTCCGTACAGTCGTCAATCAAAGAAAAAATCCCACCGCGGAGCCATCACAGCACGCATGCTAGCGAATCTGCTCACTATCGCGGGCGTCAATCATGTCATTACTATCGACCTTCATGCGTCGCAGATGCAAGGCTTTTTCCGGTGCCCCGTCGATAACCTTCATGCTGAACCGATAATCGCGAGATGGATTCGTCACAATGTCCCTAGTTGGCGCGAAGCTGTCTGCGTGTCCAAGAATGCTGGTGGTACAAAACGGGTGACATCTCTGGCAGATGCGCTGAAGATCAATTTTGGCATGGTCACTACCGACAGACGCAGAGGAGGGAGCAACATGTCCTCAAGTATGATTATGAGGAGATTGGACGGTTTTGTACCCGAGACAGAACTTGATGCGGATGTTACCAAGTTGCAAATTGGCGGTGAAGACAAGCCATTTGGGCGACAACCCAAACCTGAACCCAACGGTCAGCAGGTGGAGGTCAAGCCTGAGCAACCTACAACAAATGGCAATGGGAACCACACGCCTCCAGGACAGTCATCGCCACGGAGGAGTCAAATCCTACAACCTCCTCTGCGCAGTACAAGCGATAACTCCTTCATCAGTTCTCCATTGACGCGTCCGCTAACTCAACCCTTTCCGTCGTTGGAGGAAGAAGTGGAATTCACTGATGAACGCGCGCGAGATATCACTCATGGAAGACTTGTACAAGGCCACATTGTCCCGGATGATTATCCTTCTCCCACACAATCGGCAAAGTCCTCGTCAACCATAATGGACAATCCTGATGACGATCCAATGGAAATGTCAAGAGCTTCTTCTTTTTTCAATCCGGAGTCTCACCCTCTCGGGGGTTCTGCAGATGCAGCCGCCAGCTCTGATGAGGAAGAAGAAAGTATGAATGATCCTTCACTCGAGCATATGATAACACTCGTTGGAGATGTCAGAAGGAGAACGGTCTTTATTATTGACGACATGATTGACAAGGCTGGAAGTTGGATCGCTGCCGCGGAGACTGTTGTCAAACGTGGTGGCGCAAAGAAAGTCTATTGCATTGCTACGCATGGCTTATTTGGTGGCAATGCCCTCGCAGAGCTCGAAAGCTGCGATTGTATTGACACCATTCTGGTCACCAATTCTTTTCCCATCGCACCAGAACAGGCGCGAGCTGCAAAGAAGCTCGTCGTATTGGATCTCTCAAATCTACTAGCTGAAGCTATTCGGAGAAATCACTATGGCGAGTCGATATCTCCTTTATTTGCTCACGCAGGCGACTGAGATTATCATCGACAAGATACCATACATGTAAGCTACCTTGTTTTTCTTGCTTTGCACTATGAGCGTGGCGTTTGGGCAAATGGAGACCAAAGAGGACAAGGTTCCGTCTGGAAGATGGAGGCGTTTTTAGAAATCGAGACCGATAATCTGCTTGCGCACCTTTATCTGTCACAATGTGAGAATCGGCTACGGCCACGAATATTTTGGTACCAGCGATGCGTTCTGTAGAGATCGCCGGTTCACTTTTCATCTAGAATCGTGAGCTGAACGGAGCGTTGGGAGATTGAGTTGGCCTTCGTGTCTGTTGGGATTAGAAGGCACCTTATTCATGCGTATGCTACAACCTTTTAATTAAGGATGGGGAATAAGGGGCAAGAGAACTTCTCAAAAATCACTGTCATACCGCATTAATTGGCTTAGAGCGCCTTCCCCCACCCCACTCTCCCCTTTTTGACCTTATTGTGCCAGACCCTTAGAGACTTGAGATTAGTGGGAGAGTTTCTCCTGTGAACGAGTCTCTCCCGTTTCCAGGGTCTCTGTTATTCTGACTTCTCTTGTGCCAGCATATATAAGAGAGATATGGTCAAAATAGGAAGTGAGGTGATGCTCCAGACCAATTAATACAGTACTTCAAATCATATTTCACGTTGTGACCCCATTTCTAAAGGATCACTTGGTCATTCGATCCAAGTATATACTCTTTGTCATGAATGATAAATAACGCCTAGTAGTATTGATAATACAACATGGTTGTACAACACGCCGTCCAATGCAGCCAAAATGCATCACTTATTCTCCAAGCGGAAGAAGCGGCTCACAGCGAGTCATAACCTCGCGGCGAAATTCTCAACGTGGTCGTACTGTTTCATCGCGACCTTCGACTCCTTCACGGGTCCTTTCGCGATAATCGGATCAACCTTGTCTTCCCATCCCATCACCTTCACCAATTTCCGCCACGACTCCATGGCTCGATTCGCGTGCTCAATCGGCACGTTCGCACTCTCCCCAAGCAAACTCCTGTTAAACAACTCCATCGATATCCACCCCTTATACCCCAATCCTGTCTTCTCATCACAGATGGCCTTCAACACATCGATGACGGGTAGATATCCTCCTCGTTCCTCTTCACACATAAACAATCTCGCGTTTCGACTCCAGCACATCCGCGCCTTCATCCCTTCCACGTAAAACTCGTGGCCTTCCACTAAGGGCCTCGTCATCCTCTCCGCGTCAACCACTTGCACGTAAAATATCTTCTTCACATCAACCTCCCTCACCAAATTTCGTAAACTCTCCGCAAACACCACATCCGCATTCTCCAGTTTGCCATCTGGAGATGCAGGATCCGCCCAGCCGCGCCCGGCGATGTTAAATGTGTCGAGACATAACCCAAAGTTTGGGCGGTCGACGCCTTTTACGACCGCCCATGCTTTTTCCCACGTATCGTTGAAGGTTCCGAAACATAAATTCTCATACGCAAATCGAAATGGTGGATTCTGCTTCGCTCCCAACTCAGCCACCGCTCTCAAATCCGCGACTACCGTCTCCAAATCTCCCGTAAATCCATCCGCAGCACTCTTAAACGTTGAAGGGATCTGAATCACATCCGTCCCTAAAATCCGCGCCATCTCAAACCAATGCGTGAGTTCTCTCATTTTTTGGGACTTGAGAGAAGGGGAAAGACAGCCTTCGATGTCGGAGAATGGACCTAGGCCCATGATGGTTAGGGAGCAGGAGTCGGCGAGGGAGCGGATTTGACGCGCCGCGGCGAGTTGGTTGGCGTGGAGGGAGGAGCCGCCGGGGTGGGTGGCGGCGAGGTAGAGGAGGTCTTCGAAGAAGATTTCGAGGCCTGGCATGGAGGCTGCGTGGGCGGCGTGTAGTTTGGGGGTGAGGGAGTGGAGCCAGGCGCGCTGAGTGGGTGTTAGTGAGGGTGAAGTGGGAGGGGAGGGGACGTACGCCGAGGGAGAGGGAGGCGATTGCGGGTTTGTAGGACATGGTTGGTGATTTTATGTGCGCGTTTTTTGAAAAAGTGAGAGTTCTGGGACGTTGGAAGTCTGATACCGACTTATTTCAAGATGAAAGGCGTGTAAGTCTTGAAAGGAAAGAGAGCTTGAAGTCGACGAGTCCCTGAGATTCCCAATGTCTAATTGGTGAAAGATACCAGGCCTCAATATGAAAACTCTCTCGAACGGTCTGAAGTCGAAACTTTGGTGAAGTATGGCCTTTTCAACGAAGCGAGTATATTCGTATCGGTTTAGAAGAAACTTCCAAGCTTCACGCAAATTAAAACTGATCAATTCTGCAACAGAGGTGGGATGACGAAATGTTGCGCAAGTGAGGACAAGTGTGATGAGGCAATACAGTAATTTTGGTCTCGACTCTCGATGGACTTGCACGCCGACGTCAACAACTATGACGAATGACGAATGTTTAAAAAATAACAAAAACAGACAACTATGGGGGATAAGCGACGACAGTAGTACGCATTATAAGAGGTGGTGAAGTTATAAGAGGTGGTTAAGGATTCTACAGAACGTTGGGGGAATAAATGGGGATGGGTGATAGGGATGGGAGGATACCGTCGGCTTGTCTCGCTTCGGGGTGGAGTGCAGCATTGCATTGTCCTCTGTTGCCTTTCTTGGCAGTAACGATGGTGGCTACATCACATCTTCACCTGTCTGGTACACTTGTGGAAAGGACTAACTCGGGTCGATCCGTTGATGGTGTTGTACGGCGTAGATTTAGTGATAGGCTTTGTGTAGCTGAGGGAACTTCTTGTGGCAGCTGGGACCTGAGAGCTGTATCAAAGAACGTTGGACGGAATAATAATTGTGAATTTGCAGCAATTGGATCTGCCATATCGAGCTATCTATTCTTAACCACAATACCACTCAACTCATCACAACATGGCGATCTCCATTCGCATTCATTGCAATGCAACACTCTGATAAGTGAAGCTTGATTCTTGTTCTCATGACATCAGCGCAGCCAATCGCTTCCCAGGGTAATCTCTTACCCGGCGGAAAAGATCTGGAGTTCTCGCTTAGGCTTTTATGGGTCTATTAGGTCTAACCACCACCTTAATCGGACTCATTGATTCCCCAAGAGTCCTTAATCTTCAGATGTGCATTTCGCGGAGACGCGGGGAGCAGCAGATTTCCTCCACGCGGAGGATGGGGGATGCGGGCAGGGTTTTTGTAGGTGTCGTGGAGAAGAGGGTGTGGGTGGTGGTGGGGTATGTGACGTAGCGGGGATACTGGATGGTGTAGGAGTGATGAATGGTTGGTGGTGAGTCGGACCTCTTTCTTATGATAGAAATTTAGAATGAAGTGAAGATCGTTATCTGCTAGCGAATAGCAATCAAAGGATTATTTTGAAGTGTGTTGACAATTTGGCAGTGAGTGGTGTACTACTTTAGTCAGGGCCGCTACTTGGATGGTGGTGTAGTAGTGACGGCCACTACCAATGGATCGATCAATGCCCGCGCTACCTGCACGTTAAGAGATGAAGCAGGAAATTATAACGCCGATTGTCCGTGATAGGGAGAACATTTAGTGGGATGGGATGTGTAGACCAGAGTCTGATCTCAATTGTGCAAGTGAAGTGATGTTGTAGAAGATGGATCTGCAGCATGTGATTGTAGTTTGACCGTGCGTTTTCGTTTTCGTTTTCGCAATACCGTTGAATTGCAGTTGACCTGACAGTTCCTCGGGATTCAATTCTAAGAATCCAAGAGGTTCGCCATGAAATGTTGAGATAGCTGGGTTAAAACATATGTTCTGCTATGGATAGATATTTCTTGATTCGCTTTTATGCTAGAAGACAACAATCCATAAGCACCGAGAGATTTTGGGCTTCATAGTGATGTCCTTCTTGGTGGAGAAGAGCAAGCTAGTGAGGTGAAGTGTTGTGAAAGCATAACCTTTGGTCATATATCCAGCCCTCGCTTAAAAAGCGCTTCGATCCTCCGCGCAAAAAAAAAAAAAGAGAAACAACATCGATACCAAAATTTCAATCCGCACTAACTAAAAAAAAATCTAAATGGCAAAAGGTTCGGCTCGGTGTCGAGTGCCTAATCCTTTGTCGATCGTGTTCGTACGGCTGAGCTCCTTCCTCCGCTACTCGCCTTTCAACTACCCATTCCCAACCGCAGAAAACGAACTTTGACCAGAACCACTTAGCCAAGTGGCACGCCCATTCGCTTCTCGTGAAAACAGAACGTGCTAATCGATTTTATGAGAGGGAGGGTTTGGTGAATCGGGGGTTCGGGGTGGGGGTCTTCCACGCCGGCGAAGCGACCGGAGAGAGGACGGAGGTGAAGAGCTTTCTCTGATGTAAATGTAAATTCAAAAAAGGCTGGTATATACAAGCTCTACAATTTCGACCTGTTGGCCTCCAACTGCGCTCTCACCACGCTCTTCACCTGTTCAACAGGCAACGCACTAACCCTCCTCCTCAACCAAACCTTATCCTGCTCAAGTCCTTGCCAAATCATTGCCTCAGTGCCCTCAATAACCTGCCACCCTTTGTCTTTCGCAATCTTCGCAATCGCCGTGTCAGGGCTTGGATGATAGCACATCTCCAAAATCGGACCTTTCTGCTCCTTGCTCAGAAGCGTCGTGATGATGGCACGAGTTTGAATCTCGGCTTCCGTCTTGGGAGGGAAGTCTGGGATCGCAGAGATTATTACGTGTGGTGCAGGCAACGTTTCGGCCTCGGAAAGGGAAGAGACGTAATGCAGGTTTGAGCCGAAGCCTTTGGATATGCATTCTGCGATGACTTGTTCGCATTCTGCTCGGTCTCGGTTTACGAGATAGACGTGGGAGCATTCGAGGAAAGTCTTTAGCGCATACACCGCCGCACGACAAGTTCCTCCGCCTCCAATAACCATACCAGGTGTCCCTTTTATACTCGCAGCTTGTTCCTTACTCGTATTCTGCAAAATAGCTTCTCGGATTCCAATGCAATCAGTATTAGTGCCACAGAGTAATCTCTTGCCAGCCGGGCTGTTGCGGAGGAAGACAGTGTTGATGGCACCGATTGCTTCGCCTTCTGGTGTCAACATGTCGAGATGGGGGATTACGGCTACTTTGAAAGGCATGGTGACTGAGGCGCCGAAGAACTTTGGGCTTCGCATGAGGGCGAGACATGGCTCGATGGTTTGGGATGGGTAGAGGTGTTGTTCGTAGTTGAGCGAGAGCGATTTGTAGATTGTGCCGTGGAGGAGAGGGGAGAGGGAGTGGGCGATGGGGTAGCCGAAGAGGTAGGAGACTTTCTCGAGGTGCTCGGTTGACGGTATCGTAGGGGGTGATTGCTGTGCCATTGTGGAGGTACTGTAGTAGTATTCCGGGGTTTGCCGTTCAGGGGTTCGGTTGGAGTTCTTTCGGGGTTGGAGGTGGTTGGGGTTTGCAGGGTCGCTTTACTGAAGCAGGTGAGATGTGGAAGAGTTGAAAGGAAGGATAGCCGGTTGGTGCTTATTTCTCGGTGATGCTAAGGTGCAATTTTTGGTCTTTCTAAGAGGCTTCAGGCCGTTCTCGCAACTGGGACTTATGGATGTTCCAAGCACTGAGCGTATTGCGTTTGTGGTTGAAGCTTTTGCCGGCGAACGCGTAAGAGCTCTCGCTGTCTCAGGGAAACGGCTGCGTCTTCCGCCCCAAAACTTAATGGGGAAGAATATATTTGAGAGAGATCCGCAACGATAGTGGGATATGAAGCAAGTACTCCGTTTGGTGTAGTAATGCAAAATGCACGAGAGGTCGAAGGAGGAAGTGTTCCCTTATGTTCTTCCCAAATTGCACAAAGCTAGCTTCCCCTCACCGAAGAACAGTAGCTCGCTTGATTTTGCGATGAAAACGATGTGATAGGAACGAATTTCAAGCTGCAACCTGAATTCTTAAATGGCAATGAATTCCAACTATTCACAATTTTCGGGGTTTGACAATAAATTCGACAGCCAAAACACGACCCAAAACAAAGTCAAAAAGACTGGATCTGGATGCTTAGATGTATCTGGAAGTGGCTAGCAGTTTTCACCTGGTTGGTGGGCGGGAGAGCGAGGTTCTTGTAATTGTTTACCCGCAGTACTCGAGACTTGGAGCAGAATGTGGAAAACTTGGAGAAAGTTGGAGTTGCGGGGAGCGGAGAAGAAGAGGTTATCAAGGGGACGAAGGTGGATGAAGAAGGTTGTTTGCAGGGTTCTCTTGGCAGTGCGGCTTTCATCCGCCTCCGGCAAAATCCCGGGCATGAGAAACGAAGCTGGTCAAGCTTTTCAAAGGTCCATCACCAATCATTCACGTCAACACCGAAGGTTTTATCAATAATGGCAATAGCATTTCATGTCAGCGCATCTCACTATCAGAGGACCCGAGTTTACATAGATACCTTCCTTAGCTTCACAATGGATCTTTCTCACTTTCATATGTGGCCGCTCTACCGTCTCCGCGCCGGAATAATGTTCAACCCACTCCCCATCACGAGTCAGCCATTTACAATTCCGCCTGGAAAAGATCGTCCAAGCTCAACGTCAACATGTGCATGACGATGTCGGATGCAGTCCACACAGAAGTTGCTTCCTCCCTCTCCACTCTCCCCGAACTGTCCCCAGAGACCCACTATGTTCGTAGGGCACAGGGCAGGGGAGATATGCGGGGCCGTTCAACCAAATCTCATCCTGTCTGACAAGCAAAGCTTGTATGTTATAAGAAGGTGTGCCGTTACGAGTTGTCCTGTTTGTTTTGACCTTGCTTGTCCTGACCTCTTCTCTTTTTTTGCTGATATTCTCTGTTTTTTTATCAAAAAGAAAAGGTTGTGAAGGTTTTGATCATTTTCTGGCACTAAATGCCGTTTGCGTGGGGATAAATCTCTGTCTCTACTGCGATCCACTTCGAGAAAAGTCACCGCTGTTCGGAGAACAGCCTCAGGCCATCACCGAATATGGGTCTACTGGCCTTGAAAGAAGGTATTTTGAATATTCTCTTTTTCCGAGTCAGAAGATTCAAAAGATAAAGCTCCCAAAATCATGGCTAATATCAAGGCAGATCGTCCAACGCCACCATGTGTTTACAATGTAAATACACCTTCAATATCTTAGATTCCCAGCTTCTGAAGGGAATCTATATCTGGTCCAAAATGCTGACTCTGCGATCTAGATTCGGGTATATGCCTGTGCAGCAGTGTAAGATATCCTCAAAAGCAAACCAATATGCAAAAATGTCTCTAACAGAAATACAGGGCATCATTCTGCGCAATCATGATCGGATATGATTCCGCCTTTATTGGCGGGACGATTGCTCTTACCGGTTTTACGAATGAGTTCAATTGGTCTCAGTACAGCACAGATCAAGCCAATCTGATCTCGGAGAACATCGTCTCGCTTTACCAAGCAGGTGCTTTCTTTGGAGCATTTTTCGCTTATGCCGCTGGTCATTACCTGGGACGAAAGAAGGGACTTCAGATCTTCTCCGGTGTCTTCATATTGGGAGCTGGTTTGATGTTGGGTGCTACTGGAGATAGAGGTCTCGGGCTGATCTACGCCGGTCGAGTTTTGGCTGGTGTTGGTGTTGGAGCGGCTTCCAATCTTACGTGAGTCCTACCCCTCTCTTGTTGTGTATTTTACATTATACCAGCTCAGTGTTTTCACTCAAGTCCTTTGGTGACTCACTCGACCATAAATACGATTTGGACTTGTTTTCTCCTCAATATGTTTAGAACATCCATCTAACAATTAAACCTTCTAGACCTATCTACATATCAGAAATTGCTCCTCCAGCCATTCGCGGAAAATTAGTAGGTCTCTATGAGATGGGTTGGCAAATAGGAGGTGTTGTAGGATTTTGGATCAACGCAAGTCACCCAACTCTCACCCCTAACTTCAAACTAACAAGTCCCAGTACGGAGTTTCCACAACCATGGAACCCAGCCGCACGCAATGGATGATCCCCTTCGCAATCCAAATCATCCCAGCAGGCCTAATGTTCTTCGGCCTCTTCTTCATCAAAGAATCCCCCCGTTGGCTCATGACCCGCGGAAAACGTCAACTCGCCCTAAAGAACCTCAGCTGGATCCGAAAACTTGATAACGACCACATCTACATGATAGAAGAGATCTGCGCTATCGATTCGGCGCTCGAGTATCAGCAGGAGACTGTAGGTCTTGGATTCTGGCAGCCGTTCGTAGCGCTCTGGAATGATCGCAAAGTCAGCTATAGATTCTTCCTCGGCTGTTCACTGTTCGCGTGGCAGAACACAAGTGGAATCAATGCTATCAATTACTACTCACCCACGGTATTCAAGAGTATCGGAGTTACAGGCACCAACACGAGTCTCCTCACTACCGGTGTCTTCGGTGTCGTCAAAGCAATTATGACGATCATCTGGCTCTTCTTCCTCATCGACAACTTAGGACGACGAAACCTCCTCATGTATGGAGCCTTCGGTGGTGCCCTCTGTCTCTACTATGTTGGCGGCTACATCGCAGTCTCGGATCCCACCAATAATCCAAGCACCTCTGGTAAATTATCCAGTGGTGGAATCTCGGCAATGGCTTTCTTTTACCTGTGGACAATTTTCTACACACCATCGTGGAATGGAACACCTTGGGTCTACAACTCTGAAATGTTCCCCCAGAACGTGCGAACACTAGGTCAAGCATTCGCTGCGGCATCGAACTGGCTTTTCAACGTACGCTCCCTTTCCCCTCCCCTCATCTCACCAACCAGCTAACACCATTCTAGTTTCTAATAGCTCGCTTCACTGAACAAATGTTCACCAGCATGTCTTACGGCGTCTACTTCTTCTTCGCCTCCCTCATGATGTGCAGCATCGTCTTCGTATTCTTCCTCTTGCCAGAAACAAAAGGCATACCCCTCGAATCCATGGATCGTCTCTTCAGCAAAGACCTGAAGCCACGTACCGCCCATGCCATTGTGATGAAAGAACTTTCCGACGACGAGGAGGCGTTCAGGAAGAATGTTGTGGGGAGTGGATTGAGTAGCGGAGAGGAGAAGGATGAGAATGGGGAGGGGAAGAAACATGTTGAGACTGTATAGTTCTTTTGGGCGTTGAGACTATATTAATTGTCGTGAGAAGATGCAGGGATGGAAGTTAAGCGGTCACAGTCCCAGCGAGGAGTTTGCGGCGTTCGATACAGATCTGGTTGGATAGATTTTAAGGTGCATAGCATAGCATGGCGTGCCGGTTGGGACATAAAGAAAGTTCTTGGGAAATGACACGATCAATTAACGAATGGCATTAAAATGATTACATACGGTATATACCACATTAATTGGAACACAAGACCCCCCCTTCTCAAGGTTAATTATCTACTGTATAATAATCTGAAACAACTGAGGTCCAACGACAGAATCTCTCCCGTTTTCAAGGCCTAACCTCTATTATGCCAAACCCCCACAGAGAATTAAGATCAAAGCGGGAGAAAATGGGGGTTTTGTATACCAATTAATACGTTTCCACTTTCGGCTCTCGGTCTTTCGTTGTGATGCAAAATCTTACATACATATTCATTACCTCCCGTATCCTCCGAGAATGAAAACATGGGACATTTACGAAGTACATCATCAGCATCAACCAAAACATCCACATATAAATCGGTCCTCCTCTTTCGAAACCCCACCTTCGAAAAGCCCCGAGTCTCCATGGCCAACAACCCCCTTTCTTTTCTTTCAAGTCTCAACACAATCTCCTACCTCACTAACAGCTACCTATTCCTCCTCCTCCTTCTTCTCCTTAACCAACATCCCATCAAACCACTCCAAAGCTCCGCCTGCACCCTAACATCCAAACCCCCCGTATCAGCCCTAACACAAAACCCATGACCCACTTTCTCAAAAACCCTCACCTCACCTCCCTCCTCCCTCTCCAAAATCCCCTTAATCTCCTCAACCTCCTGAGAATCCTGATCTCCAAGCAGGACATTCTTTCTTCAACCTCTCAATATCTTCTGGCATATTTAGTAATGAAGGATGACCTGTGAATGCTGCGTCGATGAGTAGTGTTTTGGAGGCGGCGAGTAATAAGGTGTGTTTCCCGCCCCTGCTGCGAAAATAGGGAGGGAGGTGGAGGTGCGGAGGGAGGTGGTGAAGGCGTGGATAAGGGGGTGGCTAAGTGAGGGGCGGTTGGTGTAGGACCAGGGGATGGCGGTTGAGAGGAGGAGGGGGATGTGGTAGGTTAGCTGGATGGAGGAGGCAGAGTGTGATATTATCTTATTTTCCCTAGGAGAAAAGGAAAATACAGCGCTCACTTACATCTTCCTAAACCAATTCCCTCGACCTTCGACGATCCTCAAACTCTCCAACATCCAAATCGGCGCCGGGAAACCTAAAACATTAGCCCACTGCCCTTTTCATCCCCTCCAACCCCTCACAACTCACCATCCATAAAATCCTCCAGCCCCCCTCCATCCCCCCTCCGCATACCGATCAGCAAGCAACTGATTATTCACAAACGGCAATCCAAACGCATCAGGTATAATAACAATTATACCCTTCACTTCTGGTGGCTCGACGATATAAGTATCAAGCCCAAACATCTTCTCCACTTTACCTCTCGGTATCCCATCATGGACACTACCACTAAAACACTCTGGACATGACATGATATGTGAAAATGAAAAGAATTCGAGTGGCTCGTATGTTGCAGAAATATTGAAAAATTGTCGGTTTGTATTTATACACCGTCGATTTCGCGGGAAAAACCTTCCTCTGATTTCCATGGCCTCGGTCGCGTTCGTATTTCTACTTTTCGTTAACGTCAAAATACCAAGACAGTTTTGAAAGCTTAAATTAAACTTTTTAGGATCGGAGCCGCTCGATGTGACTAAAAATGAAGCTATTCCTATTTGAATATGGATGAAAGCTCAGGGTGAACGAAGCACATTACTGTTTTGAAGTAAGCTCTCAAAAAAAAGGAAAGATTTCATGGGCAAGTAGAAAAGCGATTGCAAGGATAACGAAAAGTATTCCTCAGTTAAAATCTCTCGTGAATTCGTATATATTAAGAAATCCTACCTCCCTACTCCCTGCCATTTAACCGCTCAAACTCCAACCAATTTATCCCCTACCCGTCTAACTCAATCGGTTCATCGCAGAAATCATTCATAACGATGATAATTCTGCAAAACCTCCAAGCGCATCTGCCTCTTCGGAGCCTTCCTCCCCGTCATCAACTCAAATTGCGCAATCGCTTGTTCAGGCAGAACTTCCAAGCCATCAACAATAACCCACGCCTGTTTCGTTTCTTCTCTGACTCTTCGGATTTGTTTTAGGAGGGGTGTATCCAGGGGGAAATAACTCAACTAAAAACGGAATATTAGCACTCGCAGTAGGGAGGAGGGGAGGGGAAGAGAGGAGTCATACATCAACGACAACACCGCCCGTTGGGCTTCCTAGCCATTGCATAGGCATCTCGAAATTCGCTGGTGTTTGGTCGGAGGTGGAGCGCACGGGGACACAGGAGATGATGATTGTGGGTTGGCGAAAGCCGGTGGGCCAGGGTGTGGAGGGGGATTCTAGGACGTGGACTACCTTTCCGTCGCTGCTTAGGCCTGAGGCCCAGGAGTTGAAGTGGGTGGCGACTTCTTGGGCGTGTTCTACGGATCTGATGTGATGGTGTCCAGGTTAGTTAGATTCATTGAAGTGGTTTAAAGGGATGATCCAGTATTGAAATTTGCTTGAATAAAATGAGATTTTGAGAAATTGACTTGCCTGTTGAAAACGAAAACTTTGCGGCAGCCTAGCTGGATCAAGGCGTAAATTGCAGCTCGTGCCATTCCACCTGCTCCTATCACTAGGCCTGTTGTCTTCGAGGGTTGAATAACGTTTCTTGGAGAGATATTGCGTCGAATACAAGTCAGGATGCCAATAAAATCCGTATTATCGCCGTAGTAAGCAATTATTGGTCCAGATTTACTTCGTCGGTTTGCCTGGCGTAAAAGAGACTGAATGCTGCTATCTACGGCACTATTGTTTGGAAGTATTCTGAGCGGCAAGAGGGTGTTGACAGCACCAATAGCTTTGGCATGGTAGCTTTTCGCCTGAATTTGACTCAAGATCTGCACTTTGAATGGCTGTGTGATTGCAGCTCCTCCAAATGTTGAGTTTTGACATAGGCGGTGGATGTCTTCCAGAGATGCAACTTGAAGAGATTGGAAATCGTTGCTCATTCCGCAAACCCGGTATGCTGCAGCGTGCATGGCAGGAGACAAGCTGTAAAATACGCTTGCTCCAAGATGGTAAAAGTGCAGTGGGTCGAGGATCTTCGTTTGGTATAGGGCCTGTACAGCTTCAGCTGCAGTGGGAAGGTATTGTCGAATTTGAGCTTTGCTGACGGTCTGTTGCATCAAAGGATGAGTTACTGGAGTGAAAATTCGATTGGCGACCAAAGAAGACCTGCCATTCTCGCCCAGATTGTACGCAATTACGGGCAGGTGGTCCGGTATTGACTCAATCTTTGCTAAAAATTCTCTGACAGTCTCGTTGTCATGGGGTTTCGAAGTTGCTCGAACAAAGCGTACCATATTACAGCCCAAGGATTTAGCTGCTCGGTATTGTATCAGACGGTTTTCATCATCCCACCCCCAAGAGTTTTCTTCCCGAGAAAGATAATGGCCAATAACCTTTGTCGGCCCCGAGCAACGAATGATATGAGAAACAAGATTGGGCGAGTATTTTAGGTCGACTACAATATACTCAACACCCAGTCGTAAGCCCCATTCCAATACCTCGAAGTATGCTTGTTCCTTTTCTAGAATCGATAGCGGCGAATCGGTGAATAGATAATCTTCCACATGGAATATGATGGGAACACATAGCTTCCTTCTGATTTCGGCAACATATTTTGCCATCATGGTTTGGAGATTGGGTGAGGATTGGTCGATTTTCAATTGGACCGCATCAGCGCCAGCTTCTAGTTCGACTAGATCCAACTCAGGAACCGTGGACAACCTAAGAGACAGGGCGTATGTATGTGATCTGCACTCTGGAGGTAGAGCGGCGATGGAGAAGGGGCTCTCAAAGCTGTTTCTGATAACTCCTTGCCCAGTCAAGAAATCGAGAAAGTTGCAAAAGTCCTCTTTCACATACTTTAGCCTCGAAGAAACGGTACCCAGGCCATTTTCCGGAGGCGTTTCCATACCATCGCAGCTAGGATCGTAGAGGTTATAATACTCTAGATTTGAGCAGCTTCGATGGGATAAGTCTGCAGCCTCGAGTCGTAAAGATTCCTGCTCGCCAAGTCTGAGTAAAGAACGTATTCTATGACTTGCCCTTGTGACATAAATGACCGGGTTCGTTTTGGAGAACTCCCGAAGAGCGCGTTGGGCTTGGTTGGAGAGTGTTCCCATTCCGCATTCAATCACACATCCTGTTCGATGCTGGTCTAGCATTTGCTTCAATACCTCCACATTCTTTCGGTAGAAATCATGGTTGCCGAATTGCCGCAGGAAGTCGCCCCGTGAGAAGCCTGTCTTCTGTTGAAAGAAATGGTCTTCTGTTATAAAACGGCGTCCTAGATGTGTAGCTCCGATAAATCCCAACGTCCTTTTGCCTGCCCCCCGTGATCCTATTAAAATAATGGAAGCGTTTGGTGGGAATTGCCTTGTGCTTGGCGTTTGAGGCCGGGAGTCCAACCTCAAAGGCGATCCCACTGTCATAGGGGCTTCCAGTTGAGTTTCAACCGCCATCTTGTATCATCGCCACCTATTCGAAGACCTGAAGCGTCTAGTTTTGCAAAGTTGAGTTCCGTACACCAGTGAGAGAGAAAATGGGCGAATCTCGACGAACGTACGAGTGAGCCGGGCGGAGAGACTGGACTCCAAGAGGCCGCTAGGATATCCTAGGACGCCCGCAATGCAAGGGAGAAGCGCCAGCTTGACTCGGCGTGTTCTGGAGAGGGTACTTGGAAGTTGGAGACTCTTCCTCTAGTGGTGTTGTCATACGCAAACTTGGATGTTGTCGTTGCCCACAGAAAGCGCTCATGCTGACTAATGTTCTGCGCGACTCCTTGGGGTCGGGAGAAATATTTGCCGGAATCTGGGGATTCGAGAGATGAAAAATACTTGGGGAGGAGAAGGCCAAATACCAGAAAAGCAATGCCAACTGAACCTTGGTCATTTGTGATCTACATTCTCTCTTGTCCGGTTAACACAATGAGCTTCAAAATGACTGAAGCGCCATAAAACGGGAGAGATCTCTGTCACAGTTGAACTTCATTCATTTCACATCTCATTCTCTCTTACAGGGTTACACAATTCAGCCTCCGCGAAAAGTTGGGGTTTGTTGGGGTTTTTGGCAACGGCAAGCCATCCATTGGTTCTCACTGGTCTCCGTACTCCCATCTTCGGTAAGCCGCCCTGGCCGCCGTCGTTGAAGATCCCCAGCATTTTTGCCGTAGACGTGCGGCGGGGAGCAAGACGTCAAATTTTACAAGCAGAGCCCGAAGAGAACGAAGGCAATTCTGCACGCGTTAGCATCATATCAACATTGCGGACAGACGACAACGACAACGACATCGACCATCGCCAGTTTGAGGCCCAATCGTCAGCGACTGGGCTTTCCCCCTCGATCCGCATGTTTGCCCGCTCGTGCTTGCCCTCGGGCCGTCCGGTTCTCGAGAATATAGGTTTTCGACATTATACCGAGCAGGAGAGGGAAGGCGTAGGTGGTGATGGCCGCTCGCGCTTCCAGGAACGAGGCCATGCTAGGAGAGGCAACTGGGGCTGGGGCTGGAGATAGCGGACACGGCATATCAAAAGGAAAGAAGTCCAAGTCCAAACAAGCTCCAAGGAAGAGAGTTTCCCAGGCTTGTGATCGGTGCCGAAGTCGTAAGGACCGCTGTGACGGAGTCCGACCAACCTGTTCGACCTGCACGACAAATGGGCGCACCTGTTCCTACGATGCCAATGTCAAAAAGCGCGGGTTGCCTGAGGGCTATGTGCGCGGCTTAGAGAAGCTATGGGGATTAGCAATCCGTGATGTGGATGATGTGGAAGATAATATGCTTGAAGCTCTGAACAGGGACGACGATAGGGACGACGAACCGAAGGAAGGTCCTCTAAAGGCATGGAATGACGAAACAAACTCGGAAAGCTTGGTTAAATTATGGAGAAAATCACAGCTTTCGCAAGAGCTGGAGAGGCTACTTTCGTCTCTTGAACCTATGGCTGAAAGCGGTAAGAGGAAGCGGTTGGACTCGGAAGTCCAAAATGAATCCTCAAGAAAAATGATACTGGCGGGCTCCCCTGATGCTGGACCTGTTTTGGGGATGGAAAATGAAATTGGTGTAGACGTATCAAAAACTGGCTGGCCACAGAAACTACCAGACCAAAGGTCGCCAGCAGAGTTCCCTGGATATCCTGCTGGAGGGGAAAGAGCCTCATCGAAGGCTAGGGATCCTACCTCAATCCTAACGCCATCTCATTTGCATGGTGGTGTTTCTGTAGGCGCAACTCAAGAAATTCCGGAGCTGCCCTCGGAAACGTGGCATTTACTAGATGTTTACTTCTCGTACACCCATCCCTGGCTGCCAATTATAGAGAAGCATGATCTTTTACGAACTTCCTATCAGTACTCTCAACATCAGAACCATTCTGCCCAGTCAGGAGACCATGCCGCATTGTGGGCAACAATTGCCTATGCAAAATTCCAACATAGGGCAATTAATAACATTCCTCGAGCTCAAGGAGACGTGCGCGACATGGTTTGGACCGCGGAGAGAATGTATTCACACGCCAGATCTCTAATCCCAAACGAGGAAGGCACTCTTGAACTTGGGCATATCCAAGCAATGCTCATTCTTACTTTGGCAAACATAGGGATAGGCCAGCTTGGGAGAGCATGGCTACTTGTTGGGCAGGCTGTGCGGGCTTCTATTGAATTGGAGCTTGACAGGTCTGACGATGCAACATCGAATCCTTTTAGACCCAAGTCAAGGTCGAAACATATTTTCCTCGGATGTTTCGTTTTGGATACCATCGTAGCGGCTCGTTTGGGGCGCCGACCCCATCTGCGAGCAGACGATGTTGATGCTGTTGGGCCGATTGAAGAGGATGGCCTAGAAGAGTGGGACCCATGGACAGATTGCCTATCCGTTCGAAGAATTCATGCTGGTGCTTCACGTGTTCCGTCTTCTATTTTGAGCACGTTCAATCGACTTGTCGAAGTCCTTAAAATCATGAGTGAAGCAGTCTGTTTACCCCGTAACACCAATCTGGCACAACATGGAACGAGTCTCCTGCAGAAATTACACAATTGGAGCCAATCTCAATCACCACCGTTATACTTCGACTCGTCTTCAGTGAATAGCGACCAAGCGCTATCCTTGCTTCCCCATCAGTATCATCTTCACACTGCGTACTTTACTACGTTGGCTACATCACAAAAGCTAGCATATACTCTCGGCCAAGAAAGTGTGAACTTGGAGCCGTGCACCCGTACCACTCGGCAAGTATCAGAGCTTCTCAAGAGATACTCCAACACATTCGGCCTATTGATTGTACCTCCTACTTACGAGTATTTCGTCAAGAGCGCTTATGATATTGTCAACGAAGTTAGGGGTAGTATCGAGAACACGCACGTCATATTGAACGACTGGAAGCATAACTTGGACGTTTGTTTGGAGGCTATGGAGCCAGCCTGGGTTGTTTTCGAGACTTTACGGGAGTCTGTAACAGGAAAATCTGCGCCACGAGGTCGACGAGAGAGCGAAGTAGCCTTTGACCTAATCAGCGGTACAAGTCAAAATGAAGATACCCCGGGTTCGACTAAAACGCCTCAGAGCCTTGCAAGCTTTGAGATTCCCGGGCCGTATAGTCCACAGTTCGTAGGATCCCAAGCAAATACGCAAAGACCTAGAACGATGAGCCATTCAATGAGGGGACAACCTCAGTCTGCTGCACAACGGTCGCAGTCATTTGGCAGGTCTTCAGGCCACGGTCTACCTTTGCCACCGAGCGGCGCATATCAAGACGTTCGCTCAGTTGTACGGAACGAGCCAAATACAGTGGTAACAATGGGCGCGGGTATTCGTCAGGCATCTAGGTTGAGCTTTGCGTCCATGGATACGCCAGTGGATGCTCAATTGCGCAGCAATCTTTCTGCAATATCTGACAATGATACGGATCCAATGGCGAATGAATTCGCAGCTCTCGACGCCATGGAATGGTAAGATTTTCTACTTCGTGACCATTCCTCACTAGCTAACGGTACATAGGTCTGGCAATTGGGATCAAAGTCTGGCTAACTTGGGGTTCACTGATCGGGAAAAAATGAATCAAGATTTCTACTCTTTCTGTCAAGAACCTGACCCTCTCTACCCCAATAATGTCTTTCAACAACTGGTGGCGAATTCTAATGCTGAGGTTACCAATTTTTTCGACGGGTCAGCATTTGGAATGGTACCTGTAGATGAGCATGAAGGTATTGAAGCGGGGCAGATATTGCAATCATTGAGTGCTGCGGAGGATCAGCAGCTTGCGGGAAGACTCAATGGCTAAAGAAAGGAGATATATAATTTCGATCTTGCTATCGGGGGTTGTGAGGCAAATAATACGCCGCAATCGGGAGGTGAGGTTGATCTGCAACGACTTGGAAAGAAAAGGGATTCATCAGCAAAGGTTGACGTGAAGCTGCAAGCAAACATATCTACTTTGATTAAGTAATCATGCATACCGGTACATTCCGTTGACATACCCTTGCTACTCGAGTAACCGGCAAAACCATCACCCCACAATACCAGCTGAAAAATACGAGTAAGCTTCTGCCCCACCACCCCGCCTAGTCGCGCCTACTATCGGAGCTCTCTGAACATCACCGAGCTTCGATACCTCCCACTTCACCACACCTTCTAGAAACCCACGATTGGTATGGTTAATTGACGCAGCACCTTCTTTCCATTTCCATCAGATCCACAAAATCGTTCCAATTAGCCTGATACCATGGCGTATACCCTCAGCGCCGCCGAATTGCAAGAAATTTATACTTTTGCGCTGGATCTGGGACGCAGAGCGGGGAGGATATTGATTGATGGCGTGGAGAAGCGGACGGGGGAGAGGAGTGGACGGGGTGAGGAGGGGAGGGTGCTGGAGAAGATGAATGCGGTTGATATTGTGACGCAGACGGATTTGGGTATGTATGACTGAGATGAGGAGATGACTGAGATGTGAAGTGAATGAAGGTGGGATTGGAATTGGAGTGGGGGATTTGAAATGCTGATTGTGGTATGAATTATTGCAGATGTGGAAGCTTTTGTGAAGGATGAGATTACGAGGAAGTATCCGGATCATAAGTGAGTGCATTCTAGTATCCTCTTTCATGGCCTTGGTACACGTGATTATTATCTACCTCCTCCTCTTTCCTTCCCCCTCCCTCGTCCCTTCTACTTGAACTGACGGACTAACGATTCTCAGATTCATCGGCGAAGAAACATATTCGTCAGGATCTACTAAAGAATACCTCATCAAAGATGAACCGACATGGTGTGTTGATCCTCTCGATGGCACGGTTAACTACACACATCTCTTTCCTATGTTTTGTGTTAGTATCGCTTTTATCTTGAATGGGATTCCGGTCGTGGGGGTTGTGTATCAACCGGTGCTTGATACGACGTATAGTGCGTTTGTTGGGGGTGGTGCTTGGTGAGTTTATGTTCTTATTGTTATCGGTATTTGCATTATTATCCTCTATTTTCAAGCCCAGCCGACAAGCTATTTCCCTCTTCGGTTCATGGTATCCTTAATTCTCATCAAGAGCTCTTGCATTTCCAAAGCCCTAACACCTCCTAGGCAAGACGACAACCACGCAACCAAACCCCGCAAATCCCTCCCCTACATCAACAACCCCAAAGCCATCCTCCCCGCTAATGCACCCCGTGGCTGTATCTTCAGCTGTGAATGGGGTAAGGACCGCCGTGATGCCGAGGGTGGTAACATGTGGAGAAAAATCAACTCCTTTGTCAACATGGCAGCAGAAATTGGAGGCCGTGGAGGCAAGGGTGGTATGGTTCATGGAGTTCGGTGTTTAGGAAGGCAAGTTTTCTATTCTTCTTTTTTCCCCTTCAACCCTCATCCCTTTCCTGCCTTCTCTCATATTTTCCCCATTACTTGTACTAACCTCAACCCACAGCGCAACACTCGATCTCGCCTACGTCGCCTCCGGCGCCTTCGACATCTGGTGGGAAGGCGGCTGCTGGGAATGGGACGTCGCAGCGGGAATCTGCATCCTCCGCGAAGCCGGCGGTCTCATCACGTCTGCCAACCCGCCTCCAAACATCGACACCGATCCCATCGAGGAGGTTAAACTTGGGAGTCGGTTGTATTTGGCTATCCGACCAGCCGGAGATTCAACGGGGGAGACGGGTAGACAGGCGCAGGAACGGGTGGTCAGGGAGACGTGGAGGAGGGTTGAGGGGTTGGATTATGCGAGGCCGGGTGCTTAGATTTGGGGTGATGAGATGAGTTATGAAGTGGAGAATTATAGATTTCCAGCCGTAGCGTGGTTAGAAAGGTAAATTATAAGTGTGAATAACATATACTGTACGAGGTGTTTCTGGGAGCCAGAAATGGGGAACCTTGCATTAAGAAATATAGATACTGATACTACAGTTATTTATATGGTCTATCGAATGCCGCATTAATTGGAATACGTGGCCCCCCCTTCTCGCATGATTAAAATTAGAGAAAGGGAGGTCTGGTATTCCAATTAATACGGTATGATTCTTTTAATCATCAAAAGGCTCTGTCGGTTTCTGGAGCGAGGTCGGTATGCAGAATAAGCGCACGTGTACGTGCATGGTGGGCTGAGTTGCGACTTCCCGATTTGGAATGAAATCAAAAATACACAGCCTCGTCGAGGCTTCACCGCCATCCAGAATCTTCTTCTAGCATCCTACTGAATGCCCTTAATTCAAGCTCCTCTGTTGGCATCCGACCAAATGTCCTCCAGCATTCTTGAAACTTTCCAAACCTACGACCTGTTATCATGAACGGAACAGCCGGTTCAAGCTCGTCTGCACCCATCTCACCAACCGGACTCACAGTCCTGGTTGAACCTGATCAGCCTTCTTTGGAGTCAGTATGAATTTATTACGCCCTGTCTATGTTTCATCTTCTTCACCGGCGCTTGAACTAATTTTCTAAGTATCGTATTCGTTCATGGCTTCACAGGCCACCCCGAGCGGACGTGGTCCCACAAGAAAGGAGACCCGACTATAAACGGCGGCAAGGAAGAGCAAAAAGCCGCCGAACCATCCTCGAAATTTCGGAGACTGAACCCTTTGTCTGGTTCTCAACAGCGAAAAACTCCGTCTCACAATGCCGTCTATTGGCCCCGCGACCTTCTCCCAACAACAATTCCCACTGCTCGAGTCTTGACTTTTGGTTACGATGCCAATATTAAGCACAGGCTGGTCGCTCAGATAAACAGAAACAATGTTCGTGACATATCTTGGGATTTTGTGGTGGAATTGGAATCCGTTCGTCGTGAGAACACGACACGCCCCATATTGTTTGTTGTTCATAGCCTGGGCGGAATCGTGGTGAAGGAAATGCTTCGTCAATCGAAAGGCTGCCAAAATGATCAGACACACCTCTACAACATCTTCAAAGCTACAGTTGGGATGCTATTCTTCGGTACACCACATCGTGGAGCGGATCCACGCGGAATGCTTCACCATGTTGCTGAGAAAATCATCCAAGTCATGGGGTTCAATGTCAACGAACAAATTGTTAATACTATATTTCCCGAGTCTGATTGTCTCATGCAATTGATAGACGAATTTGGTCCAATTGCTCAGCAGGAAAAGTGGATGATACATTCATTTCAAGAAGCAAAAGGCCTCTCCGTTTTGCACGGTAAAAAGGTACAGTACATATCTCGATTTCGTTCGATATTCTTACTTAATTTGCTTATTCTTATCCCAGGTGGTGGAAGACTCGTCATCCAAATTAGATCTTCCGACCATTGAAACCCACCAACATATTGAAAGTGACCATAAAGACATGTGCCGCTTCACCGGGCTCCAAGACTCTGAGTACAAAAGGTCGCCGCTGCACTGTCACGAATGACAAAAGATCTAGCAAGCTATTTGTCCGAGTCCGTGGAGACCATCCAGCTCAGCAAGGAACAGAGACAAACCCTGCTGGACTCGCTAAGATTTGAGCAAATTAATGCTCGTCAGATGACGATAAGAGCGGCGCACAAGAGGACCTGCAAATGGATTTTAAATAAATCAGAATATCGAAATTGGCTTGATATCAAAAAGCTCGACAAACATCATGGTTTTTTATGGATCAAGGGAAATCCAGGAACTGGCAAGTCGACGCTCATGAAGTTTGCACTAGGTCAAGCCCAAAAGACAATGATGGGTAAAGTAGTCATCTCTTTTTTCTTCAATGCCAGGGGGGACGAGCTCGAGAAGTCCACAGTCGGAATGTATCGATCCCTTCTCTTGCAACTTCTCGAGCGAATTCCTGAGCTTCAGTGTGTTTTCGATTCTCTTGGTTTAGCAACATGGAATGGATTCCAAAATAATTGTACTCTGGAGGCCCTGAAAGATCTATTCGCACTTGCCATACAGAGCATTGGAGCACGGTCGGTCGTCTGCTTTATCGATGCCTTGGATGAATGCCAGGAAATCCAGATTCGAGACATGGTTTCTTATTTCGGGGACTTGGGCGAGCTTGACTCAGGAGGTAGAGCCAACTTTCAAGTCTGCTTTTCAAGCCGTCACTATCCCACTATCCGAATAAAACGCGGGCTGAGCCTAGTTTTGGAGACTCAAGATGGGCATGATGAGGACATTGCAAAATACTTGGAGAGTGAATTGGACATTGGAGACAGCGATCTGGCCCAGAAGGTAAAGGAATACCTTCAAGTGAAAGCGTCGGGGATCTTTCTGTGGGTGGTGCTTGTAGTGCCAATGCTAAACAAGGAGTACGATGATGGCAACGTCAAGGCCCTCCCAAAACGACTCAAGGAACTACCAGCAGGCCTTCACGAGTTATTCCGAGATATCCTGACGAGAGACTCGAATAACAAAGACAGGTTACTGCTATGTATTCAATGGGTTCTCCTTGCAAGCCGGCTAATGTATCCCAATGAATTCTACGAGGCGTTGCAGCGTGGCATTGCACTTGCCCATCCTTGCACTTTCGCCGAAGAGCTTGAAGCGTATAATATGGAAGTCGTTCACCAGGAAACAATCGAAAGATACATTCTCAGTTCTTCGAAGGGACTCGTCGAAATTACAAAGTCGAAAGTCCCAACCGTCCAATTCATTCACGAGTCAGTCCGCGATTTCTTCTCCACTGGAAATGGACTCAGCCAGGTTTGGTCCAATTTTGACGGTGAATTCCAAGGGCAAAGTCACGATAAACTCAAGAAGTGCTGCCTAGCATATGCTCGTATGGATACCAGCTTGTACGGAGCTCACGACCCACTTGCGAAGCCATCATCAAAAGAAGTCAAAGAACTCCGAACCAAAGTTCTCCGGAAAGTTCCACTACTTCAGTATGCAGTACAGAACGTGCTCTACCATGCCGAAGAAGCAGAAAAATGCGGCATCTCTCAGAGGGATTTCGTCGAGACATTCGATACTGAAACATGGATTTCAGCAAACAACATATTCGAACAGCACGAAGTGTGGCGCTATGATGCTAAAGCCAGCCTCCTGTATATCCTTTCAGAGCACAACTTTCTGAATTTAATACGAAACATTCCATCGCCTTTAACGTATCTCGAGGTTGGGCACGAGCGTTATGGGCCACCTCTTTTCGCTGCCCGTGCGACCGGAAGTAGCGATACCCTGTTGTACTTTGTTCGAAAGGAGATTGAGAACTCACACTCAAGTGACAGTTTCGATGATATTTACAGCCAATTATCCGCTCTTGACGCAAATAGCACACGTATTAGCCGACAATTCGAGTACAAAATGACTAGGACAGCGCTTTCGAATGCCGCAGCTGCAGGCGACGAAATGCTCTGCTGCTTCTTACTCGGAATACCAGGACTCGATATTTACAAAAAGGACCGCAAGCATCGGCCCGCTTTGTCTTTTGCAGCCCAAGAAGGGCTCTTTCAACCGGTCAAGCTGTTACTCACGCTGCACGAATCTTACCGTTCGAAAACTGATGCAACAGATGGCATTGAATCAGTCCCCGGATACATGGACGACAGAGATAAAGACGGCCGAACACCGATTTTCTGGGCTGCTAAAATGGGACATGCAGAGATCTGCAAACTTTTACTGGAGACAGGAGCAGTGGACCCAAATCAGGCAGACAATGCACAAAAAAGTCCGCTATTCTGGGCGGCTAGTGGAGGACATGAGGAAGTTTGCAAGCTTTTACTAGACACGGGACTAGTTGATCCTTCTCAGAAGGGAAGCGCCGGACAGACCCCACTTTACTTGGCTGTTGGAGGAGGTCATGAGGGAGTTTGCAAACTCCTACTAGATAATGGAGTAGAAGATCCCACTCAAACACCTGAGTATGGAGAGGCTCTGATTTCTCGGGCTGTTCAGAGAAACTTCGAAGGGATATGCCAACTACCACTGAATATCGGGCGAGTTGATCCTGACCCGAAGGATATATATGAACGAACTCCATTTTCTTGGGCTGTTGAAAAAGAAAACATGGAGATTTGCAAGCTTTTATTAGATACGGGGAGAGTCGATCACAATTCAAAGGCTCTGGATGGGCATACACCTTTCTCTAGAGCTGTAAAGCAAGGGCGCAAAGAAGCTGTAAAGTTTCTGGTCGAGCTGAATGAAGTTGACGTGGAGTCGAGAGATATCACGGGGCGAACACCACTTTCTTGGGCTGCGGGCGGGTACAACCTAGATATTGTTAATCTGTTACTACAGACTGGAAGAATATTACCAGACTCAAGAGATAACAGCGGACGGACGCCACTTTCTTGGGCTGCGGGCGAAGGCAGTGAAGCTATAGTCAGATTCTTGCTAGAGGTAGGAAGAGTCGATCCAGAATCAAGAGATAACAGCGGGCGGACGCCACTTTCTTGGGCTGCGGGTGAAAGATATGGATTTAGTACCACCCCTCTCTTATTAGAGACAGGCAGAGTCGATCCAGACGCGAGGGACTCTCTAGAGCATAGTCCCCTTTGGTATGCAGTGGTTGCGTACAGCATAAATCTTGACGCTGTGCATGATGTCAGCTTTGAAATAACGATTACAAGTCTCCTTCTCACTGGAAAAGTGGAAGTAGAGCCAGCTCTGTCATATGTTAGAGATTCGGCTGAATTTAGAGGGAGGCAAATTGTTCTATCGTTACTGGAAAAATACTGGAAGAATTAGAAATAAAACTCTGTAATAGCGGGAGGTAGATGATACTTCTTTGAACCAGGTCTACTCTGAGGAGGCACTTACTTTCTGGCATATAATGTAATAGAAAACAAATTTAACTTGATCAACATACTGTACTATGAATCCAACCCCTTGTCGTTGGCTTGTTGAGTAGCTTCATGGCGTAAGGTACTAACGCTTTGGGAATTTTTGGAATCAGTCTAAGATCAAATCCCAGGTAAATGGATTGTCTAAAGTGTGGAAAAGTGGGTGGGTTAGGGCCGAGGATCTTCTCTGAAGAGACGGCGTAAAGCGCATACAAGATAGAACTCATCTTGATTCGTGAGTGGCTAGCTGCGACAGCAATCTCCATAGCCTTGAATTTGATAATTTGTGAGGTTTCAAAGCGCCTGAGTCGGAAAATAACTTGAAAATCGACTTTGGAGAAAGTGATGGCGGACCTCATTATTCTACTACAGTAGAAACAAATCCCGTCCAGAATATACTCTTCTCTCTTCCTTGTGAATTCGTTGAGATGTAAGAAAGCGGTAAAGACCAAAATACAAGCAACTTGTAAGTGAAAAATGGAAGTGATTCTTTATTCCATGGCTAACAAGTGTAAGTAAATGATTCATTGACCTCCTCACCCTTCTAAGAGAGTAAGAGCAGTGTAGGCTTATATCTCTTCCACGGTAAGATCCAATATCAAGGACGCGCCACTGCCGAAAGAAAATACCAGTCGATCATCAATCCCTCGCGTAGAAAGTTTAGTCCAATCGATCACTCTTCGCATCAACAGAATAGAGTATAATTCACAAAAACCGGGGGCTAAAGCAAAGTTGGGCAAAAGGTTACCTAGGTAATACCTTTTGATAAAAAAGGTAGGTTACCTTACCTTTTTGAGAATTAAAAGGTAGGTTACCTGAAAAAAGGGGGGTTACCTAAGTAATACCGAGGTATTTTCATATGATTAGTCATCGATTTTTTAGGCCAATGAAATGACTGGAATTAAGTATAAATGGATGCATATATATAAAAAAAAATTCATAAAAATATTTATAAAAATATTCATAAAAATATATTCATAAAATAAAATTATACTTAAATAATTATATATAATATATCCTCTCTAGGCGGATTATATTAAATACCTAGATTACCTAGATACCTAGCAAAATAAAAAAGGTAAATTACCTTACCTTTTTAAGAGTTAAAAGATAGGTATATTTCAGATAAGGTACCTAGGTACTACCTAGGTAATCGATACCTTTTGCCCAACTTTGGGCTAAAGGTCTTAGCTTTCTTGCCTACCAGGCCCCCGTTGTATCTTACCGTGGCAGAGATACACGATTTCATGCGTCAAGCAGGCCAGACCACGTGATTCGCCCCCCCTCCCGACTTCCAAGACTTCCGATTCAAGTACAACAATGAAGTCCCTACGGTCTTGCGTTTAGACCTTAATTCTCTCATATATCCTGACACAATGAAATCGCACTAGTATAAATGTGATCGAGGTGGCTTGCATACGGTAGAATTCAAGCACCATGGATCGTCGAGACGGAAAAGGGTGATGAAGTAAAAATTACTACTATAGAAAATTAAGCAGAACAGAAAATCGGAGCAGTAGGATGTGAAAGGAGAGCAATGAAGTATACGGTCATTCCTCCACGTCTGCGGCGGCCGCTAAAATACCCCCAAAAAGACTTCCTTCCGTAGCTCTCCACTATATTTCCTCGCCCTATCTTCGCCCCCACTACCAAACGCCACCAACACGACCTCAATCCTCCCAGTCCTACCTTGCCTGCACCAAAGAATCAAATATCCAACGCTGACAAGCTTACTCACCTTCGTCGTAACTTCTCACCGACCAATGCAACCATCCCAACAATCAAAGCAACGCAAAATTCCAAATATCCAACTGACAAATCAACCAATGCTACCCAGCAGTCCGGATCCATCGGAACAAACCCATCACACTCTCACTACAACCCCACACTTCACCCCCATTCCAACACGAGAGAACGTCACTGGCAGCGTCAGCATCCTGACCAACATAACCCCCACAATACATCCCAGCCTAGAACCCCCCTCTTTCACAAATCCCACAACCTTCACAATCAAACATCAACATCAACCTCAACCCCAGCTCACTACTTCCTTCAACTCCACCTCCAACTCCAAAATTAACTCCACCTCCACCTCCAACCTCATAACTACCCAAAACAAAAACCAAAAATAATAACAATAAAACTAACACAACCCCCCTCCCCCCCTCCCTCACCCCCCAAAAATCAGCACTACAACTCGCCAATCTCGCTCTCTAGAAGTCAACATGACGCAACAGATACACAAAAACCACTGCGCCACTGTCATACCTCACGCCACCAAGCGCATTCATTCACTTCTCCATCAAGTTCCCAAAATCTGAAACCGCGATAAGAAACAGTAGTACAGTACAGTAAAAACTCCAAAGTGAATAAAAAAGCCTCCTAAGCTCCGAACTAACCAAGAAAAGACACCCCTTTTAACTCCGCCCAAATCAAAATTCAAATTCAAAACCAGAAAGAAGAAAACACAATCTCATGACACGTAGAAAAGAAACTGAGACTGAAAGAAAGGAAAAGAAACAACGAATGACTATGTATGATGATCGCGCATATCTAACGTGTAATATCATACATCAGAAGCGCCTCTCCACCGTCCCCCATCCATCCATTAACCACCCCTTGCGACCACTTTAACGGCGTAGTATAAAACAACGCAAGCTGTTCAGTTCAGTCCAGCATCATAGAACCGCTCAAAGAAGCAAGCAGCCTCTCCTCGATATTAGACCACCCCCATATACCTATCAAACCCTTCCCATCCATTCGCAAATATTCGCTCCCTCCCCTCCCTCCCTCCCTCACCACCCTTTCTCAATCTCTCTAAAACAACTCTCTAAAACAACGCATGCACAACCCTCATCGGGGCATTCCGCCACGTCTTCTTCGGCGGCATATCATTCGGATCGAGCACGAGACTGCGTCGTCCACTCGTGATATCCATATCCTCCGCGCGGATGAAGAGGCGAAAGTCGCGCGTCCAGGCTTTCCAGAAGATGTAGAGGGCTACGATGATGGGGCCGCCGAGGTATTCTTGGAAGAAGTAGGATGCGTCGGGGGATTCGCCGACGGGCTGGAAGGAGGGGTGTTAGTTAAGTGAGTTACGATGTGGTTGGTATTTGAGGGGAGGCGAAGGGAAAAAGGGGGGAACTTACAAAAAGCGCCACGTAAAAGGTAGCAATCATACACAAAACATTCATCCCAAACCCATACCAACTCCCCGCAACACCAAACATAGCCTCAAACGGCAACTCGGCCTTAACATGACCCTGCGCCTTCCACGCCGCCCGAAACCGGATATGGGCCAGACAAATCGCGCCCCAGACGAAGAAGTACGCCAGCCCGGACAGCGAGAGCAGCCAGTCAAAGACCACGCCCTCATTCTTCGCCTCGCCGATGAAGGCCAGGAGTCCAAAGGCCATTTGCAGGAGAATGCAGTAGAGAGGTCGGCCTGCCTTGTCCACGTAGGCCATGAATTGCGGTGCCATGCCGCGCTCCGCAAGCGCTTGGATGGTGCGTGAGGAGCCGAAGGTGCAGGAATTCGCGACGCTGATGACCGAGACGGTGATGATGACGTTGAAGATGGAGGGGAGAGCTTTGACGCCAGCGAGATTGATGGCGATGACAAAAGGCGAGTATTTCGAATTGGCACCGCTGGAGTTGAGGAGATTCTCATTGGTGTACGGAACGATTAACCCGAGGATGAAAAGCGACAAAACGTAGAAAAGGGTAATCCGCCAAAATGTCTGCTTCGTAGCTCTAGGAATGCTCTTGAGAGGATTTGCGGCTTCGGCAGCTGTGAGACCGACAAGTTCGGTCCCGCCATAGGCAAATGCTGCAACAACGAAGACGGAACAGAAGCCTTTGAAGCCATTCGCAAAGGCTCCAGGATCGTGCCAGTAGTGTGCTCCCAGGTAGCCCTGATTACCGACACCACCGCAATCCACAATGATGCCAAAGATTATGAAGCCTATGCATCCGCAAACTTTGATCATGCCGAGGACGAATTCAACTTTGGCAGAAAATCAGCAGCCGATTTCGAATCCAGCATGAGTTCGACTTACCTTCTCCGAAACCACGAACGCCGAAAAATTGTATGCCGGCTAGGATGGTGAGGAATACCGCAATCCAGATGCCGATATTAAGATCGTCTCTCCAGAATTGGATGGTGATACCTGCCGCAACAATTTCAAAGGGTAGGACTACACGATAATTAGCCAAACTTTACATAGTACGCAGGGTAGTAAGTAGTGTTTCATACCTGTTAGCCATGCAATTGCATAGTCCCAGCCAACAGCGAATCCCCTTCCGTCAAGTTAGCCCCAAGAACCGAGTATATGGTAGAATATCAACGAACACTGAAGGGTCCACAAAGCGAACAATGTAAGCGAAGAAAGCTCCATTGACGGGGAAAAGAACTCCCATTTCGCCGAGGGCTTGGACGGTGCAGAGGAGCATGGAGCCCACTATTAAGTAGCCCAGAACCTAGAAGACATCGTTAGCTTCAAAAGGTATTTGGTCGCCATGAGTTAAGCACAAACCAGCGAGCCAGGACCTATATAGTATCATTTTGTGGTCAGCATTTGCTCGCATAAGAAGTGGCCGGTAGCCAGATGAAAGCCTCCTCCAAAGTGTTGATATCACTCTTCGATCTTTGGAATTGGTTAAGTGATGAGGGTTCAAACGTACCTCCTTGACTGAGAGCACCTCCAGACCCAACGAAAAGACCAGCTCCAATTGCCCCACCTATAAATCTGATGAGCTCCAGTTCGCAAGATATCCCATCAAAGAATCGTACCAATTGCAATCATCTGCATATGCCTTCCCTGCAAATCCCTCGAGAGCGGGTTCGCCTTCACCAGGATTCCATGATCGCCCGCCTCCACATCATCTGTCCTATTTTGCTCATACGTGCGTTGATATTCGGGCAATTCCGCCTTAGTTCCCGGTGGAGACACCTCTTTATCACTGAGCTCCTTGGAAGGAGATGGATCTGACATGTTGTCGTTGGTGGGTTGACGTTGAAAAGTAATTTTGGGGCCAAGCTTCCTGGGGACTGCGGGCTTTTCTAAGGCAAAGCTTCTAGCGCCCTTCCAAAGGTGAACAAGGGTGCTTATTATATGCGTGGTGCAAGGCTTGGGAGCACAGAGTGATGATTTGTTCCACATATGGTTCGCCGGGAAGATAAGATGGTAATCTGCAGTGCCTGGAATCACCATGGAGCTGCAGCTGACCCCTCACTGTACGACTATCAGCATCTGCCACAATCTTGATAGCGTAATGATTGGCCAAAAACCGTTTCATGGCGTGAAAGGCCGTGAATGGATGACAGAACTCGGTGTAATTATTCATTCACTGGATTTACTGGGAGCGGGTGGAGCATTTTAGGAAGTTCTACGGAATCTACACACGCTTCTCGGTTGTTTTGACTTCGCTTCCACGATGTCGCTTATAACCGTATATGTGGTATGGGGGTACAACAGATGTATATGTTTGCTTATACTGCCGTGGTGAGTCCATTGGGCGCTACTTAGCAATGCGCGCCCGTATTACATCTAGAGTTTGGTGCATTTGGAAGCTGTGGGTGACGGGGAGCGGCCGAACTGCTAGATCAGAAAGGAAGGTGGTCATCTCTGCATCTGGGATAAATTGATAAGAAAGCCATATTTCCTAGGGTGACGACAGGTGCGTGCGGCGAAGCCAGCGAAAAGAGGGCGGTTGAATCGGTAAAGGCCCTGCAACAGCCCTGGTCATGGGGAAAAGACCGGTGCGATCGCCTCTGCATTCAGATGTCCCAAAGCACAAATGCTGGCGCTAACTGGCTACAACGTGGCGTGCAATTCCCATCGCATCGCGTCGTCACCCCTTCCACTCGTCTTCCAGAATCAGCCCCGGAGCACACTTCTGCATTGCACCCTTTCCAGGACTTGAATTTGGTAAGGGTATGGTATGCTACCAGCGTGCTGGTGTCAAGCCTGTATTCGACCACCAATACGGACATCTTTGTATCACATCGGAGAAACTCAGCCATCGACGTTTTTGCCGCTGTGTGTAGAATTGTATCTATAATCGGGATTCACCCCACCATAATTCACATAGTGGTGAATTTGCGGCGCGACTCCGTACTCGCTAAAGTCGTCACTGAACACTCCCGCCTGTATAACCCGATTCACTGTGGCTAGCCATGGCCAAATCTTCGATACATCACTCCCTCGATGTCTATGGCAACCTTTTTTCTCGTTCGGCCCGCAGTCAAGACCTTCCACGGGACGATATTATTGTAGCCATTCATCGATTCAGACATGTCCATCAATACCTCCTCCATTCCTATACGGCGCTTCAGATACTCGAGCTGGTTTTGGAGAACAGCATCAGTCTCAACATCTGACGGGTCTTCTTGCATGGCGAATTCAAGTATGAGAGATGCAATGCCAGCCGCGATGGGAGTGGCGAACGAAGTTCCGGACATGACTCTCATGTCAGTTTCTTGTCCCTCCTTGTACCACTTGATCCACGAGGATTTGAGATTTTCCCCAATAATACTGAAATTGAAAGACCCCGACATAAGGGGAGGATTAAACCTGCAAGGAATACCGTATGCATCTGCAGCATTTATGCAGAATACCCCAGGTTCGTTGGCGGGAAATGCCGTGGGTAGCCTTGAGCCATTGTTTGAAGCGGCCGCAAAGAACAGAACAGGCATTGCAATCGCCTTTGCAATAGCATTATGCATTTCCAGGTTCCAGTTATGAAAGCCAAGCGACATGGTAATGATGTCGACATTCCAGTTCTTCTTACCCCCGGCACCATCGCCAATTCCAGCAGCTCGCTGGATAGCCTAAAACAACAATTAGCTCAATATTATCAAGGATACAATGGCGTTTCAAATAAGGTTCAACAAGCCGTTATTCTGTCAAAGCAACTCAGAGAAGAGGATATCGAGGTTCAATTTGGTGGCTGCAGTAGCTCTGATCGAGAGCGGTGTTAACAGCTTCACCAAATGATATAGTTTAGATCCTTCGTCATCCTAATTCTTTGAGAGACTGTGGCAGTGAAGGTGTCTTGCAAATATCTCGACTAGATAAATAACCATAGTCCGTACCTTGACCATTACGGCGGGCTCTGGGTTGTCGTCTTCGTCTCTCACAACTCGAGCGATGTATAAATCCGCTTCTGGCGCAACTCTCCGTATCAGACCCGCACAATGTGTCCCGTGCCCACATACATCATGCGCCTTTCCCGGATCTCCTAAAAAGTCCTCGACTTTCTTTATTCGTGGTTTGTATAATTCGTCCTGGAATGAGCGGTGCGTTCTGTCGAGTCCAGTATCTATATAATGAAGAGGTATTAGTCTATTGCAAAAAAATTTGGCAAGACATAAGATAGGCTCGAGGGCCTGATGCTCCATAACATCTATACCAAACAAGAAGGAGCTCCAGGCAACCAAACTAGTCAAAATGAACAGCGATAAATTGAGGTCATAATGTCAAAGCAAGTCAAAAAATGGGCTAAAATCCGAATGATAAAGCTTCCCCCTAATTCTCCCAATCACTTTGACGTTATGACTTTGGATCGAATGCCATACAGCCGAAAGCTTGAGGGCTACCTCGATAATCATCGGTGTGAAAAAAAGAAGTTGAAGGGGTTAAGACTAACCAAGAATTGCTATTTTGACTCTCTTTCCGTTTATCCTCTGGAGGGGCTTCAACAACGCGTGGGTGTTCCTGCTCAAAGCTTCGAACCATTGGTCCACGATAGCTAAGCCATCTACATCATCGACACCTTCTCGAGCATTGAACAGAGATGGTTTGGGTGACAGCGGAATCGTTGGTGATTCCATCAATGCGGGTCGTAGAGGCAGGGAAGTGTCTGCGCTTCTTCGTCTAAGATGGTGCCCCGGATCAGCGGCCAAAGATATTTGCGGGATGGTAGGTTCGCTCTGAGTTGAAGATATTCCTGGGTGATTCTCCACTTGACTCGCTGCAATTGATATGGGCGGGGCCGTAGTCCACAACTTGGTTGCGACTGGTTCTTCGAAAGTTGGCCATTGTCCTGGTATCGAGAGTGAAGAGTCTATTTCGGACTCTCTTTTCGAGGAAACAGGGTAAATCGGAATGGGGGCTACTATAGGGACCTCCTGGGACGCATCACGCGTGGCTGAGCTTGCTCTAGAACGAATTGGTATGTCGGGACCGTGAGTATAGCGGTGCGCGGTTTGCGGATTATGTTGATCATAGTGCCCATGTCCAAGACTTGTTGCTGGCCGGCGCAGGTCGTGGGGTGTGATGATGGGAATGTTGGTGTTGAGGATCGGGTTGGAGCCGTTGGGGGGCCCATTTAAGGTTTCTGTTCTCGTCTGTCGGTCGCCCTTTCCTTTCGATGTTGCCTCCAGGTCGTTGGCGCCATTTCCCACATTTTCGGCTCGTTCCTCTCCAACCACTTTTAATTTCATTTGCACAATTCTCGCCGCTGTCTCTCCTGCCTCATTTTCTCTTTGCGTCACTTGAGCCGCCTCAGCTATCTCGCGCGCCTCGAATTCGAAAAATTCTGCCCATTTTCTTTGCGCTTCAGCTTCGACTGGCGCTATCCGTTCCTTTTCCAGACGCTCTTTTAAGGCTACTTTATCAGCGTCCGCTTTCGCTATCAATTCGTTGCGTTCCTGTTCCAAACGCTCTTCTGCGGCTATTTTATCAGCCTCCGCTTTCGCTGTCCGTTCTGTTTCCCAAAGCTCTTCTGCCGCTACGCGATCAGCCTCGATTTGCGCTATCCGCTCCTTTTCTATACGCTCTTCCCACGCTGCCGCTTCTCTTCGCGCTATTCGAGCCTCTTCAACTATCCGTTTAGCCTCGAGATCTGCCCGCTCTTTTTCCAGTAGCTCTTCCTGTGCTGCTACCGCTGCTACTCGATCGGCCTCCGCCTGCTGCTGCTGCTGCTGCTGCTGCTGCTGCTGCTGCTGCTGCTGCTTCAAGAGTTCTTCTCGCGCTACCGCTTCTCTTCTTGCTCGCTCGCGCCGTGCTGTTGCTCTCTCCTCCTTCTCCCTCTGCGCTACTTTGGCCGCATCTGCCGCAGCTCTGGCATTCTTTTGCTCCATCCTCTCTTTCTCTACACGCGCCTCCTCTCTCTGCTTCTCTAACGCCTCTGCATATGCACGTTGTTTCTGAAGTTCTTCTCTAGCCGCTGCTTCCGCCGTCACCTCTTCTAGTCTTCGTCGCTCCCTCTGCTGTTCTCTCTCGGCCTCGACTCTCTGTCGCCCCTGTTCCCTCTCCTGCTCCCTCGACATCTCCAGCGCCAGCCTCCATTCATTTTCGGCGTCTTCTTCCAAACGCCGCCGTCGCTCTGCCTCATTTTGACGTTCGATCTCACGTTGCCTTTCTTGCTCGCGGACCCTCTTCGCCTCTTTATCCGCACGAATCTTGGAGTCACAGAGTGCCAAAGCCTGTTCGCTCTGCTTTAAGACGGTTTTATGCCTAGATCTCGACACAGATCTGAGCACCGCAATATTCTCCTCATGCAAATCTTTACTCTCATAGAAGCGGCCAAGCGAGAAGTGATCGGAAGCCAGGCGCTTCCGACTACTAACGATATCGATCAAGGGTGCGTTGTTCTGGATTCTAGCCGACAGAATTTCGCGATTCAAGTCTTTGGCTTTTGAGAATTCGTTCGTTGCTGACCAACATGTCGCGAGATTATGGCCTACCTCAAGAGTGTCGGCATGCCACCTTCCAAGGCGCTTGCTTTTCCAAGCAAACACAAACTCGTAACATCTTGCGGCATCGACATACTCCTTGAGCTTATAGTGATCATTTCCAAGGTTGGACTGAGTCTTAAGAAAACACTCGGAAGGTGGGTTGTCCCCCTCGATGTTTCTTCTAACACTCAGCGCTTCGTAATTTAGTTCGTTTGCGTTATGATATTGTTTGATACTACTCAAACCAAAAGCCAGAATTTCGGAAGTGTCGACGGTACAATGGTGATTGCTGCCTAGGTACTCGAGACTCCATCTTAGATTGGTTCTGAGTAACTCGGTTGCCCTGCGATATTTCCCGACGTCATATTTCCCCTCATCCATAAGGTTTCGTGCCTCCTCATCTCGTTTTTCATACTCGTTATACCCAAGCTGATTCTGGGGCGCAATATATCTGTTCAGCTCCCCCATAGTGGTAGGCTTACCACGCCGACTCGGTAATCGCCCGCGACGACAACTTAAGCACAAAATGCGAAGGTATCGGATCCCATGTTCCCTCGAGGCGCCCTCGCTACGATGGTTGCTTTGTGTCTGGTACTATGTGGTGATTTGCGTTTAACAACAGGTGGATCATAGTTCAAGTGACTTTCGAATTGATCTGCTGCCCTTCTGGTTTTTGTCGATCGGGCTGACTGCCTATTTGTGTGATGGTGCCATGCAGGTTCGCTGCTGCGTGAAGAAAAGGCGGCACTCTCCAGCTTTTACAACATTGAGCCGCAGTCTCCGGGAAATGAACTCACAACAGAAACCTGACTTGGTATCGAGTATCAAGCGAGAAGCTCGAGTTGATAGAGTTACCAGCATCCTGATTGATCTGAGGTACCAATGCTCAAATCTCCCATCATCATTGAAGCACCTTGGGCGCCGCTTTTGTGTGCTGCAAAGGCAGGGTTCTCGGAATCTTTTTGGATAAGGACGAGGCTGGGAATCGAACTGAAATAATTGTTGTACCTAGCTTTCTTCTCCTTTCTTTTTCCAGCGGGATATCCGAGTACAGTTTTTTCTAATTGATGCTTAATCGCCAATGTAGCAGACGAGATGCCGGATCCATTGGCGACCAGGAACTCGCCCTTCAACACCACGGCACGGGCCAAAGCTACGCCAACCCCCACTGACATCGTGACGCTCAGTGTCTCTTACACAACCACAGCCCTTTCAACAACAATTTCTTCGGCCACTGCACCAACTTCGAACCTCGTAGCCAGAGATTCCGTCAACGGCCCATCAGCCAATACTGTCAAAGGCGCAATTGCCGGTTCTGTCATTGGTTTTCTCTTCCTATTAGGTCTGATCTGGTTCTGCGCCTATCGGTACACAGCGTCGTCCACTTACTACGCAGCATCCAGCAAATCCTCGCAGTTGTCGATCGCTATAATTCCTAAGGCCGCTGTAATTCCCCAGGACCTTCCGCTTCCAAGGCCTCCAATTAGAAACATGACTGCCGACACCGGCAATGTCAACGATACAAATTTCGGGCCCGTGGGAACGAGAGTTACAGTCTCAATCATGGGCTTACGGCTGGGAACGACCGCGAAGGTCAAACCATTTAAGCAGAAGCATCGTCCGCTGGACCATGTTAGTGAGGGTTATACTGGGTCGAGTGGAAGTCGTTCGAATATCGATGATTGAGGGGAATACCAATTGATTTATGGAATCTGGGGAATTTATTCTGGGGGAGTTGAGATGGATTTTTGCCCATGGGTCAGCACGATTGCCGAAATCGACAATTGGTTCTCTCGAGTACTTGGATGTCGCACACTGCAGGGCCACAACATCGGTGCAACACCCCTCACTCTCAACAACCATTCGCACTTCCGCCATCCCACCTCACTTCCCTCCAAATCATGTCGAAATCCTACTTCCTCGTCCCAACCTTCGATACCCCTTCCGAAGGCCCAATCCAACTTGGAAACATTATCGAATCGCCCAGATCTCCCAGCGACCGCCTCAACTCCCCCACCACTCACCCCGCACCTTCCCTCCCCACGCACGAGCTCTCCTCTTTAAACTGGTCGCAAGCCATCTCAACCTTCAACACTGGGAAAGTAGGCGTGTGGACGAAATTTTTACAGTCGTTGGGTGCGGGAGTTGATGTGAGCGCGCATTGGGATAAAAGGGAGGAGGCGACGTATAATTTCTCGGAGCTGGTCACAAAAGTTATATATCCCGATCAGGAGTATGTGCGCTGGGCATTTTCAAATCCAGGCGTTCAGGAGGGGATAAAAAAGTCTAGATACCGGGCCAATGTTTATATGATTGTAGGGATCAAGGTCGCTCGGGGCGCGGATGTTGTGAGGAGGTCTGTGCATTCTAAAGGGGGGAGTTTGAATCTTGGAGTTGATTTGACAACGAATGGGATTCCATTGCAGATGGGTCCTGATATCAATGTCGAGACAGGCGAATCACAGAGCGTGGCATTCCGACAGGAAGGCGATTTCGTGTTTGCGTATCGGCTGAAAGAAATCGTGTACAGGAGGAGGAGTGTGGTGAAGCACAGAGAGTATCGGAAGGGAGATTTGCTGAGTGCTGGTCCGAAAAGACGGGAGAAGGGGGAGGGGGAGGAAGAGGGGGATAGTGAAGTTGAGTTCCTGGGGCTGAAGAGTGGTGATGTGATGGCTGGGGAGTGGGATTCTGGTGAGGTGGAGAGGGTGGTTGATGATGATGGGGTGGGATGCGAGGTTTGTGTTTGGGGGGAGGAGAGTGATGTTGATTGAGTTGAGGGGAACATGCCAAGCTGGAATGTCTTGTGCTGCTGAGATGTTCATTCGATGATTGGGTCCGTTGGCGCTGCGTTCGCTTGGACTGATGGCTGCCGGAAGAAAAGGGGGGATGGCGGTCGAGACACGCAGCCAAGCATAGCGAATCGCCAATCTCTGCTTATAGGAGAGGTCTGTATTTAGAATTATTCACGTCATTTAATGAACTACAATAGATAGACCTCTTTTATAGACATATTAATCTAATACAAATACAAATACAATACTCAAAGTCTCAAACCCACCACAAATCCAAGATGACATCCCTTCAAACCTCCTTTCATCACCTTCCCAGGTTTCTAAGTTTCACAGCTCTGAAATCTCGCAACTTCGGAATTCGAAACTTTTGCGGATTGCTCTCGTACACCAACACTGCGCCCCACTGTTTGATATTGTATAACTCTTCTATGTCTTTTTTATTGTGGTAGCCTCCCGTGAATAACCTCCGCCCGAAAAAAAAAATTGTCTCCGGGTAACCTAGTTGTGCAGCCTAACCGGGTAGGGGGATTGTTGTTGTTGTTGTTCTATTTAGCGTCTAGGCCTAATACGGCAGGACCTCCCAGGGGGTACGTAAACGTGCTATGCTAAGGTTTTACTTTACAAATAACCCCCCATATAATAATTCAAATTTATAACCCTCTCAAGCTCATCTTATACGACCCTCCAAATCCAATTAAGGCAAGGCGTAGTAGTTCGAAGTAAGGATATGCCCCATCTATAGCCCCTACTTCCAGGCTAGTCTAATTCTGAATAAATCCAATAAAACAATTCAAAATAAATTAATCCAACGCCCGCAAATCCCCAGAAACCCACATATAATACAAACAAAAGAGAGGCCAATTATAAAAGAATGAAACGCCGCCTGGTTCCGAGGAATAGCGGCTTTTGTCATCGATTTAGAACCCTTTAGCGAGGGTAGACCTTCATATAGAATCCCGTCAAATTAATAAATTTCAGGAAATCCTTTGGCTGGGAGAGTAACCGGGTAGGGGGAAATCGTGAATCACCGATTCACCGGGTAACCTGGCAAGAATAGGCTTTTGCGAAATTTATTCTTTGATCTCCGGGTAAGTTGTTGTTGTTGTTGTTGTATTATTTACGTTAGAAGGTTTAAACCTTAGAGCTCCCAGAGGTTATAGTGATGTGCTAAGCTAAGAATACGTATAAAATTTCTAGTTTCGCTCGTTTTTATTATTCCCGAAAGTAATTCGATATAAGTGGTACTAATGGCCGATCCAACGATTCCCTCCTAATCCGTTTAAGGTGGGGTCACATTCTTTCAAAGCAGGGTCTAATTACCCTGGCTGTAGTCTTATCCTGTGAGGGTGCTACTTATCTCCGGGTAAGTGAATGAGAATAAGGAATCCCCCGTATTTTGGTAGTTGGTGAAGACTATTATATCGCCTTTCTTGTATTCGTATGTATTGCATAAGTTTGTGGTGGAATTTAGGGTAAGTGAGGGAAGGGGGTGAAAAGGGGGGAATGAAAAGAGGTGGATGGGAAGTAAATGGGAGGTGAATAGAAGGTGGTGGTGAATTATGGTGGATTTATGGGAGTGGTGAATGGGGAGAGGGGAGAGGGGAGGGAGGGAGGAAGAGGGAGGGAAGAGAGGTAAGGTGAAAGTGATTCCTTAATTAATAATTCAGTATCAAATTTTTATCAGTACTGTAACAACTTGTGAACATCTACTATAAATATGTACTTTGAAGTCCGCATTATCGTACTGTAGTATAGTCCAGAATCAAGAAATCAAACAACCTAACGATTATAACTAATACAACATTCACATTACTCACTTCAAACCCCCCACAATACCAACAAGAAAATAAGTCCGGAAAGCCTACTCTACTTTACGTTTATTACTATTCTCTAAATAAACAATACTAGTACTGTATATTCCTACACAAAACTACCACTACTCTAACACTAACCAGTGAATTAAACTACCCTTTCACCTTCCAAGATACAGTATAGCATTCACTTGACCAGTCAGTGGCAGTCACCAGAATATTCACCAAAGTAGAACTCACAAGTCCCATACCATTTGATCAGCAAACACCTCTCATCCCAATGATCCCATCCCAACTCAACTCAACTCATCCCATCTCATCCCAACTCAACCCACCTCCCAATCTAACCCACAACACGCAACAAAACAACCACAAACAAGAAACCATTCCTTAACTCGCGACATATATCATCCCATCATCCCATCATCCCATCCCCCCTCCCATCCTCCCCAAAAAGAAATCTCCCAGCAAATAGATAGAACCCCCAAAGAAAAGCGAACCGAACCCCTCATTTCGAGCCGTATACATATCAACCCCTTTCCACTAGTTGTTGAGGATGAGGGAGGTAGTACAGTAGAGCAAGAAAAGGGAAAGTGTGCTGGTTAAGAAAGAGGCAGCGGACTGTGAGTACTATATGAATATCACGTCGAGGGTTTGTACGCAGCAGCAAATCTAGTGTCATTCATATACACAAGCTCTACTCAATGTATAATACACCATATCCTCTCTCCACCCCCCCGCCAACACCCACTAGCAGATGACTCATCCTCCCCCCTCCCTCCAAAATCCTCCTCATTCTTCTCTCTAAACCGTCCTCCCATGGGTATACCACCAACCACCACCTCCCCCCCTCCCCAATAATAAGTATGATACATGTCAAGCGAGGCCATAACAACCCTCACTCTCTACATTCTTCTCGGGCATTACAAACATTAACCAGTGTACCAAGAAGAACGAAAAAAAAAATGTACACGTAGCAGACAGACTCTGAAAAGTCCCTGCGGTAGAAAAACCATCAAAAGTAGTATTCAAGAAATCCTCCCGCGTAGCAATACAGACAGACAGGCGCACCAGGGCGGGAAGCAATAGAGAAACGAAGAAAAAAAGCAGGAGCGCTAAAATGCGACGACAGACAAAAAAGGAGAGAAAAATTATTCAAGTGATACACCATACTGCACCTCCTCCTAGTCATTAAAATTCGGAATATCAAGGCCTCGATGGCGTCCGTTGCGATGAGGGTCCTTGGAATGAACCAGAGACATTTTGCATCTCCATAGCGGCTCCGCCTTGAAACGAATCTTTCGGTGGAGCAGTACGTTTGGTTTTTCGCTCGCCGAAACGTTGATCCCCTTCTTCATATTGTTGTTTGAAACTCATGTAGGTAGGTGGTCGTGGACGGCATAATACCACAAACCAGTTCTTGATCATGGAACCCTGGGTAAATGGTCGATGGCGATCTTTTTTGAGAAATTTGTGAGAGTTGAGATACTCTCTTGTCGTTTCTCCTCGGCCCATGAGAAAGAGGTGGTAGCCCATCAACGCTAAAGGATATGGGAAGCCGAGTACCCCGTAAAGTGCCAATGCGAAAGGTAGGCGGAAATGGCCAATTGACTTTCCAAATGAAATGTTCTTTTGATGTCTGTAGACGAGTATCTGAGCAAGACAAGCTCCAATTAAAAATAATCCTAAAAGTGCGCTGGCCGTAACAAAGACAAAGAAGTAGCGATAATTGCGACGTCCAACACAGTTATTGAGCCACACACAGTGGTGATCTTGTGTCTCGACGCAATTATCACAGACGCGGCAATGGTGACCTCGAGGTGGGCGCCAGATGTTGCAAGTTTTGCAATACTTGGTTGGTACTTCCATAGCAGCGGCACTTGACTGAGCCGACTTAATCATCGTCCAATCATTCAAGGAAGGTCCAATTGTAAGAGGGTCTTCGTTTTCGTCCATAGGTGGCATCGGGTGGAGGTTTCTTGGTAGAATCTAAAATTATCAGTAAATTACCCAATCGAGTACTTTGCGAAGTACGTACCCCAGCATCAGAGGCAGAAGCATGAAGGAAAGAAGATATGCAAATGTAGAAAGTATAAGCAAACACAATGGGTATTGCTGGCGAGATATTTCGCCATATCCAAGGCGCACAGAATACAAAGAAGAGAGTTGACGGTATTATGACAAACCCAGCGGTGGCAATATTAACCGCCTTGTCTCGAGTATTCTGGAATCGACCTCCCAAGCAAAAGACGGTGTTGCCATCGAAGTATTCGTAATTACGTCCAAGTTTCGGTGGTGGCAGTTTTGGCTTTTGGAGGTCGGTTGCTAAGCCTGGCGAAGATGCAACTGAAGAAAGTTTCTCCCTCCCCTGTGTGTTCCGATTTGCAGCACTTGGATCTGAATCCCCTCGAGTAGGTAACAAGAAGCTGGAGCGAAAGGACCGACCAGATTTGGGTGTTGGGAGATTTGTAGGGTTCTTATAACTTTTATCAATGTTCATACTCAAGCCCAAGTTGTTGCCTTTGGGATTGTTCTGAAGGGGTCGCACACTTTCTGATAAGCTCCCCGCAGCCGCCCTTGGCGTAGGATTTGTCCTCTCCGCCGTGTCCGCCGTGTCCTGATCTGTCAAGTCAGTCCCCCGTGATGGTGGCGGTTGGCTTTCATCTCCCTTGTCACTACGGATCAACCTGGCCGTGGTATTTGAAGCAATGCTGACTTGTCTGTCCAATCCACCATCCAGCACAAATCCATCCTCACTTTGATATGCTACCGGCGGTCGACTCCCACTCCCACGTTGAGCTTGTAGTCGCTGGGCATTCATAGGACGAAAAAAGGCATGGGAGGACAGAGATGGTACATGCGTCTTGTTGGAGCTTTGCGGCCGAGTTCCGGTTGACCCCCCCACGCTGCCCATGGTACTGCTTCCTCTCAAGTGCATCGTTCCGGAGCCATATCCTCGCCGTGACGGTGGTCCTTGTCCCCATGACGGCGGTCCTTGTCCCCATGCACCTCGTTGCGACGAAACTCCCGTTGCCGGCCTCGACTGGACATCTGGCGCCGTCTGTATACTTCGTCGCTGAGCGTGTGTGATGGCCCTTGCGCCAGGTGCGCTGGCAACCTCTCCTCCATCCTCTGAAGCAATATCAGTCATTCGTGAGGATAGCATACTCGCTCCATCTCCTGCCTCTGAGGGTGCAAGCTGAGGGCTCGGGAAACCATCTGCCTCAGACATGTCCGGCCTATCTTTTTCTTCTCGAGACGCCATGCCGAGCGTAAATACCGTTGCGCTGCTGCTGATTATGAAAGACTAACCCTCATTCCATATAGTTCGTCGTCGAGAAAAAGGACAGGCTTCTGATGGAGATCGGAACGTGTTTTAGCGCGTGTTATAGGAAATTAATGGTGGTAATCGAAGGTTTGAACGGGTTTGAATGGGTAAGATGCGCAGCTGAATTGGGGCGAGTCGTGGAGATGGTGAAAAAAGTCGAAAGAAGAAGGAGAAGTCGAAAGAAGGCGAGGCAAAGTGGAAGATACTGAAGTTGTAGAAGTACTCGAGTAGCAGGATTACTATTTGATTTGGTAGCTGGCACAATAGCTGGGTGAATGAGTGTGAATGAGTGTGGGTGTTGATTCCAGATCTGGTTCGGGTGGTGGTGGTGTGCGTCTGCGGTGGTGCAGGTAACCGTCCGTTGTTCGCGGGCCCAAGATTAAAAAGATCGTTGGCGGCACTTTTTGGCCTGCCAAGAACTTGGAAAGAGGCCTGTGACACAATCTACGTCCAAGCGCCAGATTTTCGCTATGAACGGATTTCTGTGGAGAAGAAGGGCAGAGAAGGGCTGCCATTGGTGGTGCGCACCGTTTGGAAATTAAACCCTTGGAAAATGGCTGCATCGGGCCATGCATGAAAAGGATCAATTTGCGGAGGCAGAGGGGAAGAGGGGGAACGGTGATGGTGTTTGTGAGATGTTTGAACTCCATGCAGGTACAAATGAAATCATGAAGGGGTTGGCTGGTTTCCATCTATTTGGGATTGAGGCCAACAACCTTTTTGCTTGAAGACCTGTATGGTATCAATTTCCATGTATTTCTTACCTAATTTCTTATCATAATAATACTAAAGGGGGCCAGCCCCCAAACTCCAATGACTCGCTGCGCTCGAGTATATCTTCACCATTACTTCCTTCCCTCATGAAAGTTTTATCTAAATGTTCTTGCGCCATGGGAGATATGAATATATGAACTTCACGGCAGTGGCACCGGAAGATGTCACAGAGTTGCTCATCTCATACTCCGTACTCCAGCAGCACGAGAACTGGTTCCATACTGAGTGGAAAGCCCAATATTTAGGATGAAATAATATGTACAGCAAAACTCTGCTCTTACTCGAGTACGATCGCATTGAGTTGAATCAATAGGGAACTTTAGTTGAGATTATTTCAGAAAATAATTCGTGAAATAATTCAGAATATGGGTCGGCTAAAGAGACACTTTACCTGATTCGGCGTTAAGCGTCGATTTAACGACGAATTATTTTCTTGAGTATAGTACACGAAATAATGAATAATTCGTATAAATTATACGCTATTTCAGTCTTAAAGAATAATTCGGTAATGAAATCTAGTAAGTGGATACCACTAACGATCGATCGTCGCTATCGTAATAGGCGTTTTTACCCTTTTTGACGAATTAATGGACGAAATAATCCTATGAATATATTTCTAGCTGAAACCAAGTTTATTCGTCGATTTATTCGTGACCGGAATCCATTTTTCTGTATGAATTATTTCATGAATTATTTTCTGAAATAATCTCAACTAAAGTTCCCTAATAATGAGTCCGTTGTTTCACTACGAATTATTCGTCTGTCCAGGATACCCCTTTTCATGAAATGACAAAATCTCTTTTGCCGAACTCCTCGGTTCCTCCCGCCGTGGTTGCTTTATCCGGCTTACTAAGAGAATTTTCACAGCCACTTGTGGCTGATATACACGTGATCCTTTCCCGCTTTCTGAGCTTGACGTTCTTTGAGCTCATGCCGAGAAGTCGAACCATTAATTGAACTCCCTACTGTCCCACGCAACAACACACAGAATACCAAACACCATGTCTGGAGCCATTAGAAGATACGCCACCCAGGCCAGCAGTTCTGTTGCTGCCGCTGCCAGTAACCCCGCTACAAAGGGCGCAAAGAGAGATCCTGAGCTCTACGTATGCGACCACCATCTCCCCGCCAGTCGTTCCACAGCTAATCGCCTGCCATTAGATCCTCTTCGGAGTCATGTCTGGAGCCTTCGGTCTCGCCGGATACTTCCTTGGTAAACCCCGTTGAATTCGCACACCGCAGACGCCAATTGACATTCTTCGCAGGCGGAAAGCCAACATCTGCTACATCCGAGGTCAACGTTAGTGTTGCAAAGGGAAGCATGCCATGGCAACAGGAGGAAACCAAGGGAGATTCTGCCAGACAGGACTACAAATACAGCTACCACCCAGTTCGTCGTTTTCTTCCTGCTCATTGGGCAATTGGCTAATATCTCGATTTAGGGCGGAGACCCCCGAAACCCACCCAAGGACGCTCCTTCTGCTCTACACTCCGTCATTGTTCCCAACGTCAACTTGCCAAAGGTACGAATTGCCACCTATTCGTTGTATATTTTGGGGGATATACCGGTGCTCCGACTGTGACGTACCACTTTGTAGTGGTTGAATATGGGACGAAAGCAAGGTTTCAAGAAGATATGCTAACGATAGCTACACAGGAACTACACGAGAAGTACAACAAATATGGCAAGGACGGTTACTAGAGATTGGCTTAAATTGAGAGAAGATCCCGGCGCTGAAGAATGGTCCCAGCTGTAGATATATTAGAATGGGAACGTGTTTGTATTCATGTGTCGCCATAATTGGAGCCAGTTAGAAGACCTACTTCTCACAACCCGTAGACTTTTGAATTGGATTGACCGCAACCATGGGTAAGTTCCCTGTTCGTCCCAGCTCCTCCGAGTTCTGCTCTACAACATTACCCGGAGCATGGTTGGGGTTTAGGTCAATTGAGCTATTCCCCGGTCTAACAATATACAAATGGGCATGCAAGTGTTGGGTAGCTGTAGAGGAATGAATTATCATTTCGTCAAAATTCCTCCTAACTTAAGCCCTCCCTACGAAGTTTGGCCATCTTATTTCTGGCATTCTTTGATCGGGATTTGCAGAGCTTCTTTTCAGTGAAAATAGAGGGCTACTCCTTGCTTTTCCTCTCTACTTTGCGGTATAATCGAGTGAGTTGGGATTTGGAAGGAAGTGGGGGTTATAGAATTCTATGTTGGGAAAACCAACCAGGAGTAGAAGGCAGGGAATTAGTGAGTTGAGAGCATTTCCGGATTTGTGGAGTGAATTGTGGTCTAGGATTGATTTTCAAGGATAAAAGACTAAGTGAGTGTAGAAAGTGCATGGTGTTTTCACCTTGTTGCAAGCATGAACTTGACGATTCAACATTCTTGAGAATATTTTTGAGTTACTATATTGTAATTAATAGCGAGGCTTTTTTCTGAAAATAGATTGTCATCCTTCAAATGTAAGCGGCGCGATGATTGAGTTGGGGGCTAAATAGTAGAGTTAGGATTTAGAAGTTGCGAGCTTCAGTAACATTTAAAGTCGTTGAGAGGTGTGATTTTTGTTGAGAGTATATAAGAGTACATTCAAAATAGTTGTACTCTTACAGATTTTTTAATTGGTTTGCGCTTAACTTTTTTATTCTCCCAGCAGCTACGAAGTATTTCCCCAAGCCCCTGCGCACATCATGTCTTCAGCCTCGTCTGAACATCGCACCCCTGCCCAAGTCCACTTTCAAAACGTTCCCTTATTTGGATAAGCGACATCTAAAATAAGATCAAGCTCCAGATGTCACTGTTTCGCAAAGCTTCAATGACATCGTAGCGTCAACCAAAATTCCTAGAAAATGGCAATATTTGCATACAAAGCATCAATTGAAATTGAGAAAATATGGCCATGGTGTTGTGGCGCTTTTTTAAAAGAAAAACTAGCTGAACTCGGCCCATGACGAATGCGCCGTCTTTTGGGGGTAAGCTCAGCCTGCAGCCTGCAGCCTGCACATCTGGCTTGATCGCAAGTTAAAGGGATGCCGCCAGTGAAATTTCTCCTGACGTGAACACGACCTCGACCACCTCCCGACCATCGTCGACCCGACTTCTACGTCGATTGCTTCCTCTTCCTCTTTCCCTTTTCTATGCTGCACTTTTAATTAAGCACGACTTCTTTCTTTCTTTAAGAACCTTCAGCATTGCTGCGATCAGCAGGGCTAGGTGGACAAGCGATAGCTCCCGCACTGGCACTGACATAACAGCTGTCAGCCTTTCGCGCTCCCTTTGGAAATTTCTAGTCCGCAACACCACACAATCGCCAACATGGCGAAATCTGCGAAATCTCCAAATTCGAGGGCTTCGCGAAGCCCTCAGCCTCCTACAAAAAAGCTGCAAAAGCCTTCCGATTACACGTCTGAAGGCGTTGAAGACCACGATGTCTTTCTCCTACCTGGGTCCGATTATCAGATGATGCTCGGCATCACGGTGCTGGCAACTGTGGTCAGATTATTCAGAATATACCAGCCCAGCAGTGTAGTCTTTGATGAAGTCCAGTATGTCCTCTCAAATTCCGTTTCGTACTGGCAATTGCTGACTGGTGGCCCCTTGCAGCTTTGGAGGATTCGCATCGAAATACATCAAGGGGAAATTCTTTATGGATGTCCACCCTCCCCTTGCAAAACTACTTCTTACACTCGCGGGTTGGCTCGCCGGATTTGATGGAAACTTCGACTTCAAGGACATTGGAAAAGACTACCTCGAGCCTGGTGTTCCATATGTTGCTATGCGCATGTTGCCTGCCATCTGTGGTATCCTCTTGGTTCCAACCATGTTCTTGACTTTGAAGGCTTCCGGATGTAGAACTACAACTGCGGCACTGGGATCTAGCTTGATTATCTTTGGTATGGGCTCGAAATTCTGCGTGGCTAAAATAATTACTGACTGGAACAGAAAATGGCCTCCTCACCCAAGCGCGATTGATTCTCCTCGATTCACCTCTTATGATCATGACGGCTTTCACGGCATTGGCATTTACTTCATTTACCAACCAACACGAGCAGGGACCTTCCAAGGCTTTCAGCCCAACATGGTGGTTTTGGCTTGCATTGACTGGTCTTGGTCTGGGCGCAACGGCAAGTGTTAAATGGGTCGGTCTTTTCACAATTGCCTGGGTTGGTAGCTTGACTTTGCTCCAATTGTGGGTTCTTCTTGGAGATGTTAAGACTGTGACACCTGTAAGCTTGTTCTGCACTGTTGAAGTGTTATTTTATACTAATTTGCAATAGCGCCTTTTTGCTAAACACTTTGTCTCCCGTATATTCTGCCTTATTGTCATTCCCGTCGGTTTCTACATGGCTATGTTCGGAATCCACTTCCTCTGTCTCACAAACCCTGGCGATGGTGATGGATTCATGAGCTCCGAGTTCCAGGCTACTCTCAACTCCAAAGCTATGCAGGATGTTCCAGTCGATGTTGCACTTGGCAGCAGAGTCAGCATCAGACATCACAACACCCAGGGCGGATACCTCCATTCTCACAATCTCATGTACCCCACTGGAAGCAAACAGCAACAAATTACGCTCTACCCACACAAGGACGAGAACAACATGTGGCTTATCGAAAATCAAACCCAACCCCTGGACGTGACCGGAGAGGCTATTAACGGCTCGTTTGCTTGGGATCCTATTAGCCCCCCAATTTATATCAAGGATGGTGATATTATCAAGCTTTTCCACACCCCTACTAGCCGACGCCTTCACTCTCACGATGTTCGTCCACCAGTCACCGAAGCTGAATGGCAAAACGAGGTTTCCGCCTATGGTTATGAGGGATTCGAGGGCGATGCGAACGATTTCTTCCGAGTTGAGATTATCAAGAGCATGTCTGATGGAGAGGAAGCCAAAAAGCGTGTTCGCACAATTCAGACCAAGTTTAAGCTTGTTCACGTCATGACTGGCTGTGTATTGTTCTCTCACAAGGTCAAACTTCCAGAGTGGGCTTCCGAGCAACAAGAGGTTACTTGCGCCAAGGGCGGAACCCTTCCTAATAGTGTTTGGTACATTGAACAAAATGAGCATCCTCAATTAGGCGAGACTGCCGAAAAGGTCAACTACAGAAACCCTGGTTTCTTCGGCAAATTCTGGGAGTTGCAAAAGGTCATGTGGCACACAAATGCCGGCCTTGTGGAATCTCACGCTTGGGATTCTCGACCACCATCCTGGCCTATCCTACAACGTGGTATCAACTTCTGGGGCAAAGACAATCGCCAAATTTACCTCATTGGCAACCCTCTTATTTGGTGGAGCTCCACCCTTGCCATCGGAGTGTTCGCCGTTTTCAAAGGATTGGCAGTTTTGAGATGGCAACGAGGTTTCCAGGACTATCAGAACCCAATCTTCAAGCGTTTCGACTATGAGATTGGTACTACAGTTCTCGGATGGGCTTTCCACTACTTTCCGTTCTACCTCATGCAACGTCAACTCTTCCTCCATCACTATTTCCCAGCGCTATACTTTGCTGTCATTTCACTTTGCCAAATATATGACCACGTCACCGCTCGTATTCCTGGAATCGGTCTCCGCGAAAATCGCATTTTTGGCCGTGTCGGTGCTGTTGTCTTTTTGGCACTCAGCATTGTCGTTTTTGGTCTTTACTCTCCTCTATCCTATGGCAACCCATGGACCCAAGCTGCTTGCAACAAGGTCAAGCTTTTCGAGTCCTGGGACTTTGACTGTGGCACGTTCCTTGAAGAGGTAATTCCTCCCCCAATCGTCCTCCCGAACCGTGGCCAAGTTTAGCTAGAATATACGCTGATCTTTCTAGTACTCACAATACTCTACTCAAGTTGTAAATGCCAAGGAAAATGTCCACAAGACCGATTCTCCTCTAATTCCGACCGACGCTCCCGTACCTGAACCAGCTGATGGCGCCCAGAAGCCGATCATTGATGATATTATGGCCGGTATGTCTGAGGCGCCACCTGTGCCAGAGATATCTCATAAACCTTTGGCTCCCGGTCACAGCGTCGTCTCCCGCGAGGAGAAGGTTGAGTATAGAGACCAAGATGGCAACATTTTGAATGAGGAGCAAGTCAAAGAATTGGAAGGAAAGGTTAGCTTCAAAACACGCTATGAGACCCGAACACGTATGGTAGATGCCGCTGGTAATGAGATCAACCCACCCCCAGAGGAGGCTGGTGTTGCTCCTCCTCACCCGGATGTTGAGGGTGTTGACTCTTCCACTATCGGCAAAGCCGAACCCGATGCCCAGGAGAAGGATGTCAAGGCTGAGGAGAGCAAGGAGGGTGCCAAGGTAGATACTGGAGCAGCCAAGCCTGCCAGTGAAGGCAACCAGGCAACTGCATAAGAAAAGGGCGTAGGAAAAAAAAGATATTTCATTTGTTACTGTTGGACTATCTCGGGGTTTACCGGTCTAAATTTTCGGTGGTGATGTGATCACTGTTGATGTATACTAGGGAATTGCATACGTGTGTAAGGGGAGTGAGGCGCGGTATGTGATACTTTTTAATCTGGTAGAGGTAGAGGTACTGGAGGACTGACCATTTTATGTGCCTGCGTCTCTTTTTTGTATGTTACTGATACCGAAAATGCTACTCCCAACCCCATCTCTCTTTGTTATATACGGGAAAGAGGCTCAAGTGACCTGGATTCTCGTGGTTCGTTGCTTTGAAAACGCTGTTTGTAGCGCTGGTTTCTGGCTGTCTGTACTTCACATGGTTCATCTTTTTGCGTTCACCTTTTCCTGTTGCATCGGCTTACGGCCGCCCTGGGAGAGTTTTAGGAATAGATTTGTTATTAGCTACCGGGTTTTATATTTACCTTTCTAATTGGGGCTTTCAGCTACCTTTGAGTCCTAGCTAACGTAAAACGCTAGCTTGAGGCTTAAAATCAGCTAAGCACTTCCCCTAGGGAGATGCCTAGGGGAGCAAAGAGAGATGGTGGGTGGGTGGGGCAAAAAAGCCCGAATGTGATTCGATTTTCGACGATGTAGAGTGAGAGCTGCGACGAAGCCTGGGAAAGGGGAAGAGTCGGTGTGAGAAGCAGACTTTTACTAGAGAAGAGCTGCTTCGTGCATGACGACCGACATCCCAATGCCTCAGCTTCCTGGAAAGGGGGGGCTGAATCCTCGGGTTATTGGCGGATTTTTGAAAAACTGACCCCCACTGGCAACCAATTACATCGCTCACGGTTAAAAAAAATCACCAGGCTCCCAGCGCAGGACGGTGGCCGCCCGAAATGCTAGATGCTCTTGTAGTGGTGTGTTACACTGCATCCAGGCAGAAAACAGATACCTATTCCCCATTTCCTCTCCACAATACATCGCATCAAATCATCCTTACTCGTACACTCTTAGTCGCCGCCGCCAATTCACTATATCAACCATGCAAAGTCAACGTTCTCTATCCACCCAGTTGGCGTGGCATTTGCCAGAAGGAGGAATCGCTGCTCCTAGAGCAGAGGCAGCATTCATGCATCTCGCCCGAGACCTCCGATCCTCCGGCTCTGATATTGTGGTGGAAGAATATGTCGCTGCAATATTCGAACAAAACCGCAAGACGAATTTGGAAATCGTTTTCAAGGCACGGGTGATTGAAGGTGGGATGATTTCGACAATTGCAGAGCATCTGCCAATCAATCTTCAGTGTGGTCCTGGCCCAACTGTTCGAAGGGCGCTCGAAAACCCTCGCTATATGCCTATGGTCATTCAACTGTCTTTACTAGCTGCAGCCCATGATATCAACTCTTTGGCAGATGGCTTGTCACAGGCCATGCGACTTCGGACGAAGTATTCTTTCACAGGAAAGAAACAACCCCCCATCACCAGCACTTCCTTGATCGGGTTACTTGCCGCTTGTCAAGACCAGACTTCGGGGTTTGATTGGACTTCTTATTTTGATCGCGCCGAGAGGAAAATGAATCTGGCCAAATTCTCTCCGTATCCTGATGGACATGCTAATCGTTGGGGATATTCACCTGAAAATGCTGCAGATCTTTACAGAGCATTACCGATCTCCGTACTTCAGGCTTCTTTGGATATGATCGCAGTTCAGAGGCTTTACCAAGACTGGGTAATGGTGGTTGAGAGCTCTCGAGGGGTTACTACTACTTCTTAGGAAGTCCCGCCCCTGTAACGCTTTCCACTTCGGGGTTAGCTTCTACCATTTTGTTAATTCCTAAAGTCCAGGGTTAAAACTAGCTCCCTTAAATAGAGTAAATAAATAAATAAAGAGGGGTTACTACTATGGTAGTTTGGGCTCACAACGTACTTGGTTTGACAGTAAGTACAATATATAATTCTCATATTCTTGCGGGTTTGGGCAAAGTGCCCTCGAAAGATCAAGCTAATACTCGAAAGGTCCAAGTCAAGGGAGAGACTGTCCCTGATGGAAGTGTAGTCTTCGGTGAAGGTCCTGCATCTATTATCATCAACTTGCAGGATGAAAACGACCGCTCTTGGATCCGAAGTCCAGCAGTAGCATATCTTCTAAATGCCAGTGGTGATGTACAAATACGTATCGAAGGTGAAACGGAAAGTTTGATGACCGAAATAACGGCGGAGCGACGAATACCTATTCAAGGTTATGCTACTTCGGCTTTCGAACGCGATCCTGCTCGATTGTCTGTATCTGCGATTGAAGATATGTGTTACTACAGTGCAGCTCTCGCCAAAGTTTACGCCGATCGTATTGTGGAAAGTGACGGACCAGATCAAGCTATCAGTCTATTGCTGGGTGTTGAGATATACAATAAGGAGAGAATTGACGAATGTGCCTCGAAATTTGAGGATCGCAGGTGGCAAGATATGACTCCACCACCAAGCTTAAGCCATATCGTTGCATCGATGCCTGATGGAGCCCCTCCTATAGAGAATGAGGACTGGCTTCGGATTCTCACCACAGCTCTTCATACTGGATTAGTGATACTCGCATTTTCAGCAGTAGGCGACTTGCAGCAATGTGAAAAGATGGTTCTCGCAGACCTTTCATGTACATTTAAAACCCCCACGTCAAAAAAGTTGACTCGCAATCCCGATACCTACTTAGGTCTTCTTGTTGAACACTCTGATTGGTACCACATCATCGCCAGTTTATTGGCAGGGCGTCGACGAAACATGGACATAGAGGGTTCTTCTCTGTTTAGTGGTTGGGGCTGGAGTGTAATCTATGACAGCTTCGCGGGCTCCGATCCGTTCAATACCATACCTGGGAGAATCTGGATTCAGCGCGGCGTTCCTTACCACCATTTTGGCATTGCACATCAGATGCGCGATGGACCCGGGGGTAGGGTTCCTGAAGAGGACACGGGCAAGTCCCAGAACGAAGATATGCACACACTTGTTGAGGCTGTCGAAAATATTGACATATCTGACGATGATCCTAAGTATCTTGATTGGATATCAGAGGCATCTGGATCGACAGATAGCGACTCAGACGATGATTCTTTGGACGAGAGGCTTCGGAATCCAAGTAAGTATTTCAAAGAGTTGGATAACCTGGAAGCAAAGATTACCGGTAACTCGTTGTTTCAGTTTTACACTGTAAGTCTTACGATTCGCTCACCTGAAAGCGCGAAACGCTAAACACCCATAGGATGTATCAACCCATAAACCATTTGACGGTCACTATCAGTTGCGTGTACCATACGCTGGCGACAACACGCCTCTCCGGATCTTGAGTGGGGATGATATAAAGGCCTTCTATGAACATGTCTTGAACGAGGCAAACGATAATGCGTCTAGCCTAGACCCCACGGCCACGAGGGAGCCTTATAGACTTAAGAAGACATTCGATCTTGCAATCGAAAATATGTGGCATTTCATCGAATGTCGCAACAGCATGCTTTGGATAATCGATAGTATAGAAGCAATGGAGAATGCTTCGTACTGTAGAGCCTCCATCAGCGTTCTTGTCATCGACAAACCTGGTCATAATGTTGCCAGGCTTCTACCGGTTCCATGTAGCCAGATCAAGGAGGTAGCAACCGCTTTCGAGACTCGTCTCAACCAACTTGTATCTGCTCACAATTCGGCTGTGTCTATCGATACGGAGATGACATTTGCCGACGATGCCACAAAAGCATGTCAAGACATACTCTCTAAGTTCAACTTTGACGTTTCCGGCATGCGTTGTACTGAGATATGGCGATGTGCCGTTCAAGTGCTGGATATAGCAGTATTGTCATATGCTGGGGCTCACACCCAAAACTTGGGGGGAACTGGGATCAAATACATCACTCTCCCTGGTCCCTTCCTCGAAACCCAATACTTTATGTTTCGCCGTAGAGCTTTCTTATGCCTTGGCGAATTTCTGGGCGGAAAAGAAGCCTGGGTTCTCGAGCCATATCGTCCGGATGCTCGTCAGCTTGACTTGCCTGCCTTGTACCTCTCCACCGATGCTGAGACATTTGGAGATATATGGGGCCCTATGTGGAAATCATGCGCCGTACTAAATGGCGAAGTTGACCACGATCATATTGTCCGGTACAGCGTTGGGAACGGAATAATTCTTCCTTGGAATCTTCACTCGACCGATCCTAAAGTATCCATTAGTGGAAAGGATGACATATTTTGTCACTGGATCTCAGACCAAGACATTCGCAAGAACGGTAGCCTTGAAAACTCATCTGGGGAACGTTTACGCAAGGACAGTATCCTTTTGATCGGTGCTATTATGAAGTTAGAATACAACCCACAATGCTCTCTTTCTACGGCTACAACGAACCAGCGCCTGAGGGACTCGGGTTCTCTTTCTGAGCTAGGAACTGCAAAGAACTCCAGGATCTTAGATTCTGAGGCGGTCCAAATACAAGTCGGCCCATCGTACGCCAAGGTTGGAGCACAGCGAACCTATAAAATGCGTGGGCGAACTTGGAAACAGGGTTTGATTGAAAATTGGAAGAATAACCCCGAGGGACGCAGCATTCGCTGGCTGGAGTACAAATTTGGTGTCGAAGTGTCTGCGTGCACATTTCACGCTCGCCGCAGACGATTGATGTCTCTTCTTGGTTCGACTACGATGATGAATCATCTACGAAATGGATCGCTTACATGGAAGAATCCCGAATGCGAAAGGCAATTTTATAAAGCACTCGAGGGTCCCGATCACAAGGTTTTCCGCAAGCTATACCAGAAACATACAGACTGGCAGTCTGATCTTGGCAAAGCTATAACCCACTGCCTAGAGGGTCTTATGGAAACTGGAACAAGTGAGAAGGGCCTCGAACTTCTATGGCTTTCTGATTCAAAACTTGGGCGAAGAGTAACCATGCGGTCTCGCGAGCATAATTGGACTGGCTTCCTGAAAGATACCGAGGATTGCTGCACAATGGCTATACTTGAAGATAAGTGTTTGGAGCTTCCGCGCTTGACCCAAGTCAGAAAATGCGAGAACCGAGAGATTAAGTTCAAGGAGACCAAGAGCGATGTTTCTGATCAGAGTCTCGGCCGTTCTGTTCTTGAGACTTCTTTCATATTAAACCAAAATTCTATGCAAAGACCAATGCGCCAAGTTCATTGTCATGGGCCCAACGGTCCAGTCTCGCGACATAAATACCTCTGGAGTACGTCTTCGCTGGAAAATGGTGATAGATTTGACTTTGGCGAAAACGGACAATTAAGCCACATCAAATCTATTGGCAATGGCCAGATGTTGGCTCTTTGGGAGTCGTTGTGCAAACCTTGGGCAAGTTGGGAGGCTTTAAAGGAAAAGATCCAGACCGCTGGTCCTGACAAGAAGCATAAGGAATACATCAGGGATGAAACTTTAGAGGTGGGACCTATATATGTCATCATATTTAGCTCGGAACTGTCGATCAGGTGATCCTGAAGGGCGTTTGCTAGCGCGCATGTGCCTCATTTGAGAGATAAAACCACTTCTCCCCCTAGCTTCTTAAAAATCAAGACGTTCCCACCGAAAGTTCAGACATACAGGCTTTTCTGGAACCTGAGACGTTGGCTTCGTTATTCAATGGCAAAGGAAAAATGCCAACATCAACTTCGAATTCCAACGGTCCTCGTCAGTACACTTGGGTGCCTTCTATCATAGAAACGCACCTCCAAGATATGTGAAAAAGATTGCTCCGAAGAGTGAGGAGATGAGACAGATTATGGAAAGATTTGGGAGAAATGAGCTGGAATCAGTTGATAGCCCGGAATGGATTGGGATAAAGGAGACAGTAGTTGGTTTGGTGGCTGCACTACCGTTGCGCACAGATAACGCTGGAGGACCGGAGCGAGAGACAAAACAGACTGAGGCGGAATAACTACTTCGAACTAATTCTTGATCACGATGGAGGAAGCTCGATCGAGGCGGCGAAGAAATTCGTTGCAAGGAGAAACCAGTGTGCGGAGAATCAATCCTAGCGTTATTTTCCCAGTTTACAAAGACGTATTATTCATCTTCCCAAACTCAACTAATATGTGAAGTTGACAAATCCAGTCAGTCTCCAGTATTTCTCCTGACAATCTCTCCACTATCAAGCAGCCTCTTTAGCGGGCCTAATACTCTGAGGATTATGATACAGGTCCTTGGGATCATAAACCGTTTTGAGCTGCGTCAGACGCGCCAAATTATCTCCATAATACGCCTCCTGAGGACTCTCCAACGCCGGATCCACATACCCAGCATAAGCACCCAAAGTCTGTCCCGGAAAGCCAGAAGCGATAATATCATTCATGCCCGTGAGGAATGCACGGGTCGTCGAACTCAGGGTAGGGAGACCAACGCCATAAGATTGGAAGTAGAACAATGCATCTCGATGACCATAAGCTGTTGAAGTTGGCGCAATGTCATTGGTGGCGCCGCCCTCGAGGTCGAAAATTGCAAACCAGATTAGGGTGCCTTTGTCGACTTCGTCGAGATATTTGAAAAACGCATCGATGGTAGACTCGGGGATGAGGTCTGCTTCGGTAAAGGCAAGACTTTTGGAGTAGAATGGGGAATGGAGAGCACCGGCGTAAAGTGCGACAACCTCAGCCCAGTGAGCTACAAGGCCCAGGAAATCGTTGAAGACAATTACATCGGAGGAGCTGGTATCTGGAAATACAGAAGTCATATTCAGAGCGTTGAATTCGGCTTCGCTACCGAAGTATGTTCCCGAAATGATCATTCCAAGTTCCGAGATTGTGACCTGGCTGGCAAACTTTCTGGTCAGGTTGGTATCCGAAATTAACGTCTGCCACGCTTTGAAGCGTTGGGCTTGAGCTGCGTATGGTCCATCGCTGAAGGTATAGGAGTACGCCACCATATTCCCTGGAGCTGGATGTGTTTCAACCTTGAAGCTAGTAGCGATTCCGAACGAAGCACCTGCGCCTTTCATAGCAAAGAACACTTCTGGGTATTCCGTTGGTGAAGCTTTGACGATGCTTGAATTTGCCAGTACAACTTCGTACTCTATAACGTTGTCCATGGCTGACCCCCACATTCTCGATGTAGGACCTAATCCACCCATTGTTGCATGGCCTCCCAGTCCTACATCGGGGCAAGTGCCATGTGCCATGGCCCGATTTCCATTATTGACGAGCTTCGTTGTGACATCGCCAAGGCGAGTACCAGCGCCGATTGTAGCTTCCCACGTGGATGTGTTCATCGAAAAGCCCTGGAAACTCTGTAAATCGACGACAACGGTTGTGCTATCTCCGCCGCCAAGTGCTATTTTTGATGGTCAGTGAATGCCGAGGTTTCTCGTGGAATGTAAATAATTCCACACTCACCATAATTCGCGTAGCTGTGCCCGCCACCCCTTGCTTGCACAGTGTAATTCTCTGCTATAGTTGCGCATTTGACAATTGCCGAGACCTGATCAACCGTCTGAGGATATGTGATTGCGACTGGAGAGACTGGAACGTCTAGGTTGTATGGTTTAACTGCTCTATATTGATAAAAGAACTCCGATGGAAACGCGACCTTCACACTCGAAGTTAGCATGGGAGCACAAGACAAAACGCAATAATCGGCACGCAACAATGTATGAAGATTTCGGTTTAAGAAACCTGCCAAACTTACCAGGTTTCCATCTCCACCAACAGCAGCGGTAAGGCACGTCTCCAGTTGAGAGGGGGATTGACCCATAGCCGATAACACTGCACAAGTATCCAAAACACGTATCAAGCTTCCAAATATCGAACCGCAATAAAAATTCCAAATATTAATGCTTTGCACGGTGTTTGTGAAGAAGAGAGGAGGGGCCAGATCAAGAATGTAGGGCGCCATCTTGGGCTAACCTTCGGTGCAAGGAAGGAGCAACGGATTCAAGACCATGGTGCCTGCCAAAAGTTGGGAAATGAGACGCCTTATGAACTTATGAACTTGCGAACAATTCTCAATTGCATTTCTACAAATCGAATTCGCCATTCTTCGATCGCATATTGTTTGTTTGCTTGTGGCGTTGGTTGGGGCTGCGAGATGGCAGGCTGCAGCGCGGAGGATAGCACTGCTGTCTCTTTCCTTTTGTACTCCGTGTTAGGTGACACTTGAGCTGAGACCATAACCCCAAAGTATGGAAACTGTTGGTGCGGTCTCGAATATGAGAATTTCCCAGGGTTTGAGGTCGAGTCGGCGTCATCAAACGTTTCCCGGGAAGCGTGACTAGAAATTACCCTCTTTATGGATAGGGAATAGATTAATTGAATGAACGCCAAGTGCGTATCAATCGATTAAGGTCCGAACACTTCGCAGCAAATCTGGGTTGGCGGCTTAAAATCAAGGCGGCTCACTGGTTTAGAGAGAGGTGGATTTCTGCAAGTCGGCGCTTCGTACTCGTACTCGATGCCATTGTGACACATCAGCATTTCTCTTGCATATGAAATGGACAGGCAGCTGTCCTAGTCCATCTCTCAGAAGCCTCGGAAAGATAAATTTAATGTTGTTCTGGAAGTAAAGCGTCGAAAGAATATGGATCTGATATGATATTAGATGAGATAGATGTTGGATATGGAGTTAATAGACTTTCTGTAAGATCTCCTGGACATCATTGTAGGCTGTAGCATTCTTAATCACCACCTATTCCGTTCTTCATGGCCGTCCTTTCTATCATAACCGCTCCGTGAATCATAGAGATCATCGTCAGTCTTCAATCTGAGGTGTTTTGGGATAGAATCCCTCTCCGGGCTGTCAGCTCTTTCTATGGTTGTTCTCGACCTTTGCGCTCTGTCTGGCGTATCCATAGCGGAAAGCATATCAGTCATAAAGAAGGGAACTCGCTTAAGTCGAACCGATCGAACATCGATATCCACGACAAACATTGCTTGACCCATGAAGATTTCTTTGCTAATTTTCGCGAGTGCCGTTTCTCTATCAATTGCGTCCCAAGGATTCAAGTCCTTCCATGATCGACGCGATTCTCCCGGAAGAAGAGACTTGATCGTTTCGCTTATGAATGCGTGAGCTTTCGCGGCTCTTGATGCGGGAGCACTGGATTGTTTAACGAATATGCTTGCAGAGTCTACTTCGAATATGCTTGCAAAGTCTGCTTTGGAATCGACAACAACTCTGCATGCGTATTCAGCCTCGGGCGATATATCAGCTCTCAGGATAACTACAAATGGGTATGGAGTCTTATAGACCCCACGGTCACGGCACGTAAAAAACAGGGCACCAAGACCGTCTTTCGGACGGAGGATCTTCTGCGATTCGTTCCAAAATTCTTCTGGATAAACACCCAAAAGCTTGAAGTCTTGGTCGTCCCCAGGCAGTGTCCTAATCAGAAATTGGTTCGTTCGGTCGTAGTCTCGAGTGCTCGGAACTAGGACTTCCTGCCTAATGTACACAGTCCGAAGTACAGCCTTCGACACATGCTCTGGCATGACAATTACTGGTCGGTGGCGAGTTGCATCTCTTGCAAATTGGTCGGCCTGTGCTGAGACAATAGGTTTGATATAAACGCCTAAAGGTCCAAGGAAATTGTCTTCATAGTGGCATTGAAGGATCCCAATAAAATCGTTAGCGTCTTCGTATTTGTGAATTTCAAGTTTCATTCGTAATCCCTGGTTGGTCATTGAATAAGGGGCGCTGATCTCCCAATTTCGATATGGCACAATGTTGCCAGCGTCTTCGAATTCGGCAGGTGAGTAGGCCAAGAACCCTCTTAAATCGTTGTGGGCGTTTGTGGATCTGGCATTGCTGCTCTGGAGCGTTCCTGCGAGAATATCTTCCGGGTCTGAATTATCCTCGGTTGAGAGAACCATCTGCAATCCCAACTTTGGTGGAGCGCTCTCCGTCTCATCAGACTTAACTATCCACGCAAACAACGACTGATCATCGGAACTTTTCATAATCTCTTCCTGGAGTCTGATGAATGCTCTTTCTCCTTCTCCATACAGTAACGGGAGGTTTACGCCAAACAGACCGATCAGCGAGTAAGCAATATCCTCGGTCCTCGTGGTAACCCGTTTCGAAGCCCAAGACATTCTTTTGGCAACGCTCACTTCTTTCACATCTCGTCCTTTGAGGGTGTCCGAGTCTATTCCAGTTATCCGTGAAAGATCCGTGCTCAAAAAAGCTTTAGTCCCAATAAAAGACCAATCCTGGGCAAAAAATCGAACGCTGGTTGGTGCTATCAGCTCCTGTAGAGTCCAACCGCGCGTAAACCATCGGCTTTCGGAAATTTCGACGTAGTTGATTTCGCCATCTTCTTCGGAGTTTATGACGACCTGAGAACTTGGCGGTGGAACATCGACCAGATAGGCGTAACATATCGCTGCATTCTTGTACCAAGTGTACATGGAATTTATAGCTTCAGAGAGCTCCGCCGATGAGGTTTTATCAATGCAACAGGTGTCGATCCAGACGAAATCGAAGCCATCTTCAGCAGCTTGTTTACAACAATCTTCAATCTTGAAATATCCTGCTTTGAGCTTGGTTTTCTCTCGTGCCTCGGCGCTTTGTATTTCTTGGAAGGTAATTTCCTCCTTCTCCCATGTGTGCGACAGAATTGCGTAAGATGGGGCGGTTGCAGTCTCGAAGAACTCCTGGAGCTCTAGAGTGTGGCTGTTGAGGAGGCGCATACTGAAGACATTATGATCCTTCTTGCGCCTGGAAGTGCATGATAGTTGACGCGGATGAAGGATGTTTTGTGGTGTCGGTTGAGGAAAGCATGGGGTTGTGTTGACCACGGAATCAAAAGGGCGCATGGGTGTCACGGTTTTGGCCCCCGCCAAGGCATGTCACATGACCATCAAAAGAAAAGGGGTGGGGGACGCGGCGATCTCCCCCCTATCTACATGGCGCGACGTGCGTCGCCTGGCTTGACAAAACAATTTAAGAGCCTGCGGCTGCTTATAGCTATAAGGATTAATCAACCAACAGCCTGCGGCTGCTTCTGCTTGTAGAGGAAAGGAAACTTCCCTCAAGCGTAATCGTAGCCTTTCTCTCGAAAGCACTGGATTAAAACTCGAATCGGGGAGAAGGCTCTTCGGGGGTAAATGCCATAACTCCGACCTGCATGCTCTCAGGCGATCTAGCCTTCAATGATTAATTTCTCGATACATAAGTATCGTAGAAAGATAATTAGTAGACCAAAAGAAAGCCCTTATATGGAAGTTAAAGTATCACGAAGGAAATAACTGCAACTCTCAAAATGGAGGATTGCATCAAGTAGTTATATAAACCAAAAAGAGATGAGGTAGATGGCCCGAGCGTCCTGCACCCCTTCGCTTACTCAAGTCAAAATCTAGAGAATTCAAGTGGAAGAGTTGACGTTCAGGAGGCTCTCGCTTATGCACGTCTGGCAGGCTCAAAAGTCGGATTCTCGGTAGACGTCGGGTTTAATAATTGATTCCTCAATGCGCATATAAGCCTCTAGAATAATTTTTGCATCATTGGAAAGCCCTTTATTGGAAATGACATATCAGCAATTTTCTAGGGCTGAAACCCTCATATTGGTGGAATGCATCGATATTTTATGTATAGCTAAAAGAGATGGGGTAAGTTTGGCCTTAGGCATAAACTCGCGCCGCAAGTTGAGGCTCTCCTAGAAGCTCAAAAGTTCGATTCTCGGAAGGCTCGACGTTTAATAATTAATTCCTCGGGAACGAGTAGAGTTAGCGAAAAGCTTTATTTGTCGCAAATGCAGCAGAGGGCTTGAAATGACATATAAGCCAGAAATTATAAGTGTAGCTATTGTATTGGTGAATTGCATCGATGTTTTATATGTGGTTAAAAGAGATGGGGTGTGGCTGGCTGTCTTGGTGTGGCTTTCATGCAAAGTTAGCAGCCAATAAAGAGGGCGGAACGGCTATGTGACCCACTTATTTGAAATCACGTGCCAATCTTTTCGCTTAAGGGCCCCCAGGGCCCCAATTTCATCACCCGACCTTGAAAAACTTCGTTTTGTCAAGCAATCCAGGAACCTTATTTTTCTTTCTGCACGCTTTTCTTTCTACTTTAATCTCCAATATATCTTTGAGTTTCTATCACTTACTATTACTGGGCATGCAAACGTTCAAAACAAAATATTTTGATTTAGTGCCAAAGAAAAGCGATTCTGAAGCGAGATTATTGTTGTAGGTAAGAACAAACTGAAGGGTTTGGAGTTTCGAATTAACTATTTCCATTCTCATTCTATAATCCGTTACTTCTTCCTCTATTTAACGGTAGCGAGAACCAGGTAGTATTTGTATTGCTACAAAGGATTCTATGGATATTTCCTTGATGTACACACCTCGACCCAACATCCTTCAAAGTGAAAACCAACCTGATATCATTTCTATGTGAGTCTGTGTAAGTTACGAGTATAAAAGTAAACCAAAGTAACACATAATTACATCCATGGATATTACACTCTACTCGATCGTAATTTCTCGTTCTCCAATGCCCCAAAAATATTGTGGCAATAATTCAGGGGCTACAGGATGCGTATCACACTTGTACTTACCAATCCGCTCATAGGTACTCCCTGAAGCAATCTTTCTCAGTGCAATGCCATGCACGCTTCTGCATTGTCTCCTTTTACTATCAAGGATTGGCAGTAGGAACAGCTCTTTGCAGATTGTCTTCCCATCGACCAGCACATCAAGGCATACCTTTCCAGATACTTTGACCGCAAAAAGTGAGTCAGTGACGGTGGTTTCGGCCTCCACTGGTCCAAAGAAAGGGTTCTCCCTTCATCACCACCCTCTTCAACCTTGGAAAACCAATCGATCGCACGTAGAAGAACCCCTCGTAAGGTAAGCGAGCCATGTGAGACTATGCCGGTGCCAGTAGAATCATTGGGACTTGTGGTCAAGTTGGCAGAAGTCAATTCGACCGGAGGCACGTCGATGCCGGTTGATAAGTAAGTCGCAAGTGGCTAGTTCTGTCAACGCTTTCATGCAGGCTCCGACAGCCTTATCTCTACAAACGCAAAACTACTGGGTGCTGGTCCAGGCGGCAGGGTAGGATTTAATATTTCACCCATTCCATCGCCGATTAATTTTCTCGTTTGATGTCATAGATGTCATCCATTAATCATGAGGGCGTTCTTGGTTGAATACCGTTTGTTGCATGTGATTTGAGGCTCTATGAGTGTGATCTCCTGGGCCCGAAAGAGCTGGTTGGTCCTTTGACGGGCGACAGAAACTGCTAGACGGTAGCAATATAGATTTGCCGACCCTATCACGATTCATGTATACCTTCCCTCCCTGCCTTCTTTTGCTTATAATTCGCTGGTTTAAGTAAAGGAAAATATCAATATATTTTCTCAACACAACCACAACCGCACAATCCAAGTCTACAAACAACCCACCCCTCCCATCATCAAACCATCAACTAGAAAGCTGAAAACTCTCCCTCAAATACCTCCCCCCCGTCCCCCTCCTAAACCCCTTCCCCCACCCAATAAAAACCCCCGAACTCCCCAACGCCGACCCCCCCACAACCGCCAACATCACAAACGCCCTCCCCACCCCCAACCCCTGCACCAGGGGCTGCACCGCAAACGTAACACCGGCACTTATAAGCGCCCTCACAATGAGCACTCCCGTGATAATACTCTCACCCACCTCTTTATAACAATCCAACACATAAGAAAGCAGTGTGGAAATCCCGACGACGAGACAGAAAGCGTTGAGGGACATGCCGAGACAGGGGATGATCCAGTGCAGTTGGTGGGAGATACCTAGGCCATAGAGGAGGAGGGAGAGGGTTTGGAGGAGCGAGAGAGGGAGCAGGATGTAGAGACGGTGTTCGGGCTCGTGGAAACCGCTGTTGCGCCGGGCGAGGAAGAGGATTAGGAGGTCGTTTAGGTGGCCGGATATTGGGACGCTATAATGCGATGTCAGTAAATTGGATTGATGGGAAAAGGCGTGTTGAGGGAAATGGGTACGTGAAGAGGAAGATCGAAAACCCTCACCCTAAAATCGCACCAAGCGTCGGCCCCAACCCCAAATTCCCAATCCCAACCGCACTAAACCCATACGGCGGCGCCGAAAAAAATATCCCCTCTGTCGTCGCTATGACCGAGAGCCAAGACATGAGCGTTCCATACACAATACCAGCCTAAATTTCCTTTAGCGAGCGAAATAGGGGGGTGGTGCAGGTTCAACCGTGCAACTTGGGGGAAAAAAGGAACATACCCAAATAGCAGCCGGATACGTAATACTCGCCGGCCCAGCCAAAATCTTACGACCAACCACGCGCCACGTAACGTGTGGATAATGGCGCCACAGAGCGTATTTTGATCCGTGGGGTGGGTTTAGCGAAACGGGAATAGGAGGGTCTCGGGTTGAAGGTGTTGAACTGGTAGCAGTGATTTCGGGTGTTGAAATCTTGTCGTCTGTACTCCCCTCACCAACCTCCTCTTGAGAGTTATAAACGATTTCTCGATGCGAGCTGGTGATTTCCGGCGCATCGGGTTTCTCGTCTGTCCTCCCCTCGCCGACACGGTTCGATATCTCTTCTGGGGTTCTGTAGATGACTTCTCGATGCGCGGTATCTCTGTAACAGAGGCTCTCTTCGAGGAAGAAAAACATCAGGACGATAATCATACTGCACCATATCGCATCCCAACGCATAACCCAGCGCCAATTATGCATACCCTCAGCAATATAGCCCTGCCAGAACGTAACGAAGAACCCGCCCGTGGCAGGCTGTGAATATAAATATTAGCTACTAAACCAGCAAGGGAGAGGGGTTTCTCACGGCGAGGAGATAGATTGACATGATCATCCCCCGTTGATGCGCAAACGTGATATCCGTAAACTAGCCCCCAACATCAGCTCGCACTTCCTTGTATCAGGCTCGAGAGGGGGGAAGGAACTCACCGGCATCTGAAGCAATACATCAAACGGCGAAATCCCCAGACCACTCAAGACGTACGAAGCGATGAGCATTCCCTCACTCTTCATATACGACTGCATGAGCTGCGAGGCCAGCACCATGAACATGGTGAAGAAATATATCGGGCGTCGTCCGAATTCTGTAAAAATGAGCAAAAGACACCATCTGGAAAGAACGAGACTCAGGGGAGAAACGCACTCAAACTAAGCGGCGCATATAAAATATTCCCCAACCCCAGAAAAAGCAGCTGCGTCGCAGACCCCGCATTCATCTGCAGATTCGACACTTTGAGGGAAGCGCTAACTTGATTGTAGACTGTAGAGATGCCTAGGGTCATTCCGCCGAGGAGGAAACAGTAGATCATGAAGTCGTCAGTAAGCTATCTTTTAAAACAGGTCTGATGAATATACCACAAAATTGCCACAAATACCACCTTTTTACTCGTAGACCATTTCTAAATTCCCACTCATCAGTCACCGTCCTCCATCCTCACCATATGTAAGTACGTACCAGCGGATCCCTCGAATCCTCAGAAGGCTGCGGCACCAGCACAATATCCTTCTCCCCCGCATGAGCAAGACCGGTACGTTGTTCCAGTACATCGACGAGGAAAACGGTGCCGGGGACGATATCATAATCGGCTACAACTTGTGGCGCATCCACGGTGAAGTATGTTAGTTCTCACTGAACATGCCTCAACGAAAAAAGATTAAACTTGAAGCAGGATCACGAGCAATTGAAGGAGGAACACCCACCTTCTTATCACACCCCGCATCGAAGACATGGCTTTTATCAAACCTGTGGCGAATCTGCAACTCTACGCGGTTTGTGATATGTAGAGTAATGTTTTACTCAGTGTTCTGGTGTTACAATGTCCTCAATTGGGTCTCTTCAAGCCTCATTTGAAGTGCATGAATAACACTTCTTCTTCTCGCAGATGTCTTAAGCCTCTCCCGCCAGCGGTGAGCGGGGGCTGGCACAGAACCCCTCATTGTGTATCTCTGCTACCAACTCAAAATCTTTGTCTTACACAGTCGCCGAATACCAATTTTGACATCTTGGTGAAACCGCTGCTGTTTGGTCTTCCAGGTTCATAAGAGAACGAAGGAAGCCCTTTGGAAATCTAGCCCGACGCCACTGACTTGGACCTTTATACCCTACAATTCAACACCTCCAAAAAATACACTTCCTCTCCAGTAACGTCCTCTATAGCTATCAATACACCACCTGGATTACAGATACCGTATTTCACGGAAGGACCTCTCCCGTGAACTGCAATTCTCTGTAATAGACCAACACAATGAAGTCAAAAATGGGGCAGGGGGGGCGCTCTAAACCAATTAATGCGGTACCGTAAGTGGCCAAAAGGCGTTTAGCCTCTCGGCTCCGAGTAAAAATTCACAACCAGCCATGATAAGCGAGACCAGTTTGCGCAGCGGAATCGCCCAAATGAAAGAAAAGAGGGAAACTGCTTTGCAAATTTGGTATGCATAAGCTACATGTTGAAGCTTTCCAACAACATGAGAAGAAAGAAAAAAGCCAGCAAAAAGAAGCATTGGAAGACCGAAATATCTGCTAACCTTGCCCCTGAAAATGGTAAGCCACAGTAAAGTGCAAAATGGGTACTACCCAAAACAGATCACTCATGCATTTTGTTCACCACACACTCGCATCACATCCATGAAATCCACAAAATTGGCAGTAGATCAAAGATTTTTAATACCTATATCCCCCTTGAAGTATACTCTCAATATCTCGAGTCACTTTTTGTTTTCTACTTTTCCAGTCCCTCCCAATAAAGAGCACAATTTGGTAAAGCCCTCCGAACGCCCGCAAACCCAGAAGTAGTCCCATATACAAAATCGCATTTAAGCGGCGGCGGCAGCTTGGGCGAGATTCTCAGCAGGCTGAGCAGGCTCGACACCAACACGCTCCTTTGACAAGATGTCAGCAAGGAGAGGCGATGGTCGGGTATCCTTGCTGGATGGGTAAGTTGCCTGTCCTTCCTTATATCGCTTGACGTTCTCGATATACAAGTCAAAGAGGTAAGAGGAGTCCATTGGTCCACCCTTGGCTTCTGGATGGAATTGGGTGGAGAAGATTGGTCGATTCTTGTGGATCATACCTATCGAATATTAGTCATGTTTCATTGGAAAAGAAGAAATGTACGTACCCTCGTTGGAACCGTCATTAAGGTTGACAAAGTACTCCTTCCACTCAGCTGGGAGGGTTGGAGTATCAACGGCATAACCGTGGTTTTGACTGGTGATGTGGCATTGACCGGTGGTCAAGTCCAAAGCTGGAATGTTGTGGGCTCTGTTTCCGTACTTGAGCTTGATGGTTCGGGCTCCAGATGCAAGGGCAAGCAATTGATGGCCGAGGCAGATACCGAAGATGGGCAATTGAGAAGTTTCCATCAATCGGGTCAAGTGGTAAACGGTTTCTTGGCAGTGAGTTGGGTCACCAGGGCCGTTGGAGATGAAGACACCATCAAAGTGGTGGGCAACCTTGTGGATTGGGAAATCGTATGGGAAGACAGTGACGCTGGCACCGCGGCTGACCAAACTTCTCAAGATGTTCTCCTTGACACCACAATCGATGACTGCAACGTGCATGTCACCGTTTTGGGAGCTGACGTGGAATGGAGCTTTGGTGCTAACTTTCTTTACCAAGTTGATTTGCTCTGGGTCGATGAAAGCCTCGTCCTGATCGGCATCATACTCTTCTCCAATGGTAATTCTAGCCAATGAAGAACCCTTCTCTCGCAAAAATGTGACAATAGCACGAGTGTCGACTCCCGAGATGGCGGGAACTCCCTCACGAGCACACCAATTGCTCAAGCTTTCAACGGCAGTCCAATGGCTGTACTTCTCGGCATAATCTGCAACTACTACACCAACACACTGAATGTTTGGCGATTCAAAGTACTTGAGAAGTCCGTGATCGTCGCGCTCGGCAGAGGGAACGCCATAGTTTCCAATGAGGGGTTGGGTGAAGACAAGAATTTGTCCACGGTATGAAGGATCGGTCATAGACTCTGGGTATCCAACGAGGGAGGTTGTGAAGACAGCTTCACCCGAGATGTTGGACTTGGCACCGAATGACTTTCCGTGGAAAACAGGTCCATCCTAGACAGCGAATTAGCCCAAATTCCTCCACAACAACATGACATTTCCTACCCTGACGGTGAATGTAGCTCGATCGTGGGAGATGGGTGTAGCCCTTGGTCGAGTAACTGGCATAGCACGACCAACGCTTCCCTCGACAGTTGCCATGAAGCGTGCTTGGTGGGCAATGCGGGCGTGGATGCTACCTCCGGCCTTGAAAGCACCGGCAGGCTTGATGAATCGGGCAAACATGGTGATTGATCGAGATGGGTATCGAAGAGGTAGTAAAGGCGGGATGGAGGCAGAGAACTCTTTTCAGTTCACTGAAGCTTTCCAGATGTGATCTACAGAGGAGACTGTTAATATCGTGGGCGGTGTAGGAATGTTCGAAGAAGGCGGGGGAAGATGTACCTGAAATATAATCCTAATTGCAGTGTTAGCTTAGGGGCGGACACGCTTTGATAGAGACGGAATGCGGGATCTAGCTCATAAGGCAGAGCTAACAGTTCGGGGCCAAAAAAATTGTAGAAAAGATGCAATTGGGGTGTTTTGTGCCGGGGATTAAGAATAGCGTAGGACCGGGCCTGTGAGTCAAGGAAGGGCCTGAAAGAGTTCTTGAAATACGAAAGAGCAATTGATACATACCTGGGACGTGAAAACCGACGAGCGACCAGTCATACGCGCGGTGATCGAGTGCTTGAGATGATGGATGGGGAGGGAAATGCTTTGGTTTGTAGGGTTGGATGTATCTAGCAAAGGGCTGGCGATGTAGGAGAGCGGAGTTGGCGTCAAGTCGGTGATGGATGGTTGAGAAAGTGGGCTCGTTAGCGCGCTTTAGCAGGGAACGTCAGAAAAAGATAGCGAAACCGGCCAATCCGCGTTACCAGCTTTGTGGTTGGTCATGCGCCCGGTGGTTGGATGAGCTGTCACCCAAGTGGGGCAAGACATAAAATTTCACTCTTTGTTTGCAAGACGCCGTGGACACCATGCATTGTGTAACGCTATCTACGGCATCGGTGGCCAAACTACACTCTCGAGATTTTAGGATAGGAGCGATGCACATTAAGAAAACGTCAGCTGTGGTAGCACGAAATATTCTAAAGCTGCTGGCGCGAAAGAAAATTCACTCTGCAGCAGGAGAAATTTTCAGATCCTTTGGGTGCATCCCACGTGAGGCAAAATACCCCTCGTAAATTTGCGTGATGTGCCTGCAGGAGCTGGTCATAGCGGGGTAACTTTGGGGGTTGAGATGTACCAGGGAAAACTTCTAGAAATGATGTGCTCTGGAAATGCAAATTTCTACGAATCTAGACGATTATATTACTTGAAAACGAAAGTGCAAAAAGCTACCGGTACCGCAAAAGTAGCCGCCAATCCACCGATCGACTATTTTCAACCACAAGGTTTTAGCATAAAGCTCGATTCTTAGTGCCAGCCGCTTTTAGTTTTTCTAGTTTGTTGGATGTATTATCGCAACTCCCGCCCTAGATTCAAGGTACCGAACTACAGAAGCCGGTCTAGTAAGGTTCTAAATTGACAGGCTATTAATCACCAAAATGAGCCTAGACAAGTCGATTACGGTAGGCGCAAGAGGAGGCACAACCTGTTAATTTGAATCTCGAAAATTTTCAATTGATAGGTAGCTGTAGTAGTATTTTGCGTCTAAATAGGACTGTAAAGGCGAAAACCCAGGGGGTCTATGTACAAAAACTCAAACAAAAACCACGATAGTAAGTATACAGATTCCCCAAAATTATCATCGACTCAATTCAAAAACTTGAGCTAAGGCCCTATATTCGAGAAAAGACCCATAAAGACATTTCAAAGTAATCTGTAATTGTACCGTGGTTAAACAATCAAATGCTTATGATAGTCGAAGCACTGAACTGCATTTATTGGCTTATAAGCCAACCACCTTTCGTTTTCCCTTTAATTCTCCCAAACAATCTGGCACAATTGGGTTCAGAACGAAGAGAGATGGGCTTAGAGACCAAATTACTACAATGGCTACTTCTCGCAGAAACTTCAATCTAAAAGCTGAGAATACAGAAAGGCAGCAATTTTACGATGAATACGTTCAGTCGTAGAATGCGGGTATGGCATATTAGTTAAGTTTTTCGACAACCCCATTGCGATTGCTTTCTGAGCAATTATTACGGAGACTACAGGAAAAAAAAGGGGTTGAACAAAATGCCAGGATTCCGATGGGGAAAAACGTGTGAACCTTTTACTTCCTAGCCACAAGCTGAATTGAGACACCCACGAAGGAATAGGACCGGTCGTACTGTACATACCCGAAATCCTTGCAAAGCTGGCCGAGATCGGACATGAAAATCATGAAGCATTTCCCTATGACGATTTTGACGTCTAAACATATTCTCTTTTGTAGGTACCTCTATAACCAGGCCGTGTCCGAATCCGTGTCAATCATATGTACAAGTTACACTGTACTTCGTGGGTACGCTGTGATGCCCCTGTGCTTCCAATGCCTACTCAAATAGCACCCAACTCCTTAAGCTTCGCAATCATCCCATCAACATCGTCAACCTTTCCACCTCCCTGTCTTGGTGGAGGTTCTAAAACTGCCCTTAGCACAAACAACCGGGGAAGAGGGGAATGTAAACTTACCAATAACCTTCAACGTCTTCAACCTCCTCCCAACATCAACCCCCAAATCCGCCGCACTAACCTTCTCAATCTTCTTCTTCTTCGCCTTCATAATATTCGGCAGACTCGCATACCGCGGCTCATTCAACCTCAAATCCGCCGTAACAACCATGGGCAATTTTCCCTTCACAGTCTCCGTTCCACCATCAACTTCTTTCTCAACAACCACCCCCTTCCCATCCCCCTCAAACGTAATTTGACTCGCCTGCGTAGCCTGCGGCCAGCCCAGCAAACCAGCAAGCATCTGCCCCGTCTGTCCCGCATCGTCATCAATACTCTGCTTGCCCAGCACCACCAGATCAATCTTCTCCTTCTCCACCACGGCCCTCAACAGCTTCGCCACACCCAGAGGTTCAATCTCTTCCCCGTCCTTCACCTCCACGTGGATAGAGCGATCGACGCCCATAGCCATGGCCGTCCTCAGAATATCCGCGGATTTGGGAGGGCCCGCGGTAAAGGCGATGATGTCGGCGACACCATGAGGATATGATTTCTTCTCGCGAATGCGGACCGATTCCTCGATGGAGAGTTCGTCGAAGGGGTTCATGCTGTGTTTTACGCCGGCCGTCTCGACGGCCGTTTGGGCTTTGTTGACCCGGGGTTTGACCTGATCATGGCCAACATTAGATTCGTAGATTTTGACATGTGGGATCAATTGAACGAAGGGATGCAGAAAAGCATTTCGCAGTTTTGAAGGGAGGTATGATCGGAGAACGAACCGCATAGTCAATGACCCGCTTAACAGGTACGAGAATTCGAAGGCCTGACATGGTTGTGGTGAGGATGTATATGGAAGAATGACCCGTTGACGCTCACGACCCTTCGCCAATTCGGAGAGCTTCACCCACCAGATCTGCCCCCGGATTTTTGACCCTATCGGAACCCAGAAGCCGAGGTTAATCCCCACGTGACCTCACCCCCTTCAACGTCACGGGTCTGCACGTCACGGGGTTCCAAGTAAAAAAGCCATTGGAACCCAAGCCGGGGAACTTGCCCGCTGGATAAGCAATGAAACATCTATTAAGATTTAGATATCATCATACGAGTATCATAGACCAGACCAACTAAACATACGGTACTCATGCGACCCAAAACTCTATGCCTATTTAGGTATGATACGATTAGAGAACCAGTAGAACAACTCGAATCCGAATAGATAAATACAACAAAAGGACAAAACAGCTCCCTAGAACTCGTCATGATGAAAAGTTCCATAAAGAAAAAGGGGTATTTCATTACTCAAACCCACCTCCCAGAGCCTCCAACACGAATAAGCAGGGCCAGATGATTAAGCAGCACGAGTAGCTAACCTTCCAACTTCTTATTTACGTTTCGCGCGGCGACGCTTAATCCAACCCAACGTCAACCCAGGCACCCGGCACCATCCCTTTCCCCCACGTGTCTTTACGATCGTGAAGATCACCTTATCAAAAAGTCGATCTTCACCATAACCGACATCCCACAGCTTTGACCTCTAAAGATATTAAGTATTATCCGCCCAAGGAACCCCCAACGCCCAAACCCAATGCAGCACTGTCAACTCTCACTGTCAGGACTCCTCCTCCCAGACCCCGATGCCGGCCTAGACATGGCCGTCACCACCGTCGTATTCCCATGAGCCTTCGAATTCCCAGCCCCATCCTCCCCATTCGCCCCGAAGATCCCACCGTGCGCCTTCTCGCCGTCCCCCTCCCGTTCCCTGTTGACCACCTCACTCACGCTGCCCCTCTCCACCTTCACAACGGTCGTCTCCCAGACCTCCAGAGGAAACTCTCGCGACATCCCGGGACTCACCTTCCCGAACATAATCTCCTCCTCGCTTTCGGTCCTGCCCAGTCCCAGTCCACCAGCAAGAGCACTATCCCGCCAGATCTTGCTGCCCGCATGAGTGCCGTTGGAATTTTCCGTGTCTGGTTCTGTGTTTAACCTGACGCTCTGTTTCTGTCGAGAGTTGCCCATTTTGTTGCTCCCGAATCGATTGGTGAGAGGATTGGACTTGGATCGGGATCTGGTCGTTCCTCCGGCGATGAAAGAGCGCAGGTTAAACATTCGGCGCATGAGGGTCCAGCAAAGTGGTATATTGGCGACTAGCAAGGCGGTGCTCGCTTCTCGGATGTACCACTAAAAATAGAAGTCAGCAATGTCTTTCCCAATTGAACCTGGGCGGCTTCATTGTGGCCCAAAATGTGTCTGAGAGTTGCTGTAGAGAGAGAAGCGAGTGAGACAGCAAATAAATTGACTTACAAATTCCCAATTGGGCGAAAAGGGTTGGGCAAAGGAATAGTACTTGTTTAGACAGGCGCATAGGATCTATCTGAAGTGTAAGCTAAAGTCGAACCGTAAGATCAAGATAAATGATACTGACCACAAATATACCGAGACTGAAAAGTACACAAAGAATAAATTTTCTAAACGGGTTAGCATCTAAATCGTGGTCGCTCGGGCAGATGTTGCGTATGGATTAACTAACTTGGTGCTTGGAAGTAAACTGGTAATGAGGAGAGGTAGTGGTATGCAAAGCATCATGAGGTCGGAAGTTATGTTGAAGACAGCGTTGGTGATCAAATGATGAATGGCCGCAGAACATTGGACATTATCAACAGGTACAGCCCAGTATTCGTTGAATGGCCGGCACCACACGGCGAAATACAAAACCTCCATGACTATCAGGTTACCTACCACATATGTCGCGACAATCTTGACGGCAAGATGTTGCTTCAGGCCACCGGTAAGTTTGCTATACATGAGGAGCACGCATATTTTGCAGCCCCAGACGGTCATAATCATTGATTGTTCAACGATCAGGACGATTTGAGATCCACGAATTCGAGACTTGATGGATGCAGCAGTTAAAGAGGGAAGGTCTTCGGGTAATATCAGGTTCGTATCGAGATGAGAAACGACATTCATCGACGATACAAGAACTGAGTAGAAACACTAGTCGCATTAGACAAGCTGTAAGTCGAAATCCGACGCTGGATACTCACAAAGGCGAGAATCATAATATAGTCTTCGGCTTGGAAATGAGTAATTGATCCCAAGTGAGCCCATCTGGCAATGCTATCGCAAGTTAGCAGGTCAACTTGAGGTATTCGCTGGTAGATACTCACCATCTAACGACGAACACTAGCGCGACGAAGCCATACCAGACCCAAGATTCCACCACTAGAGTTGTCATATTTGAGCAGGCAAGGCTATACAGCCCCAAATTTGAAGTATCTTACAAAAACAAGCATTAAGAAGTAAACTGCAATCCCACGAAAGATTGCAGCTGACGCTAGAAAGTGTTGAAGTCAAAAAGGAAAAGAGAAAGCGAAACAGAGAGAAGAAGCTACGGTACACGAGTGAAATATTCTCAGCCGGGGATAGACTAAGATCTACCTGAACCCAAGCTTTCCAAGCCCCCCACATGGAATGTATGTAGGGCTACCTACTTACCGCATACGGTCACAGTTCCAAAGAAGCACCCTTGACGCCACATTGTGTCCCCATACAAAGCTGGATTGGCGGGGCAGATAAATGCTTAAGCCTCGTAGCTGCGGCTTTCGAAACTGCAAAATTGTGCAAATATCCAATGATATCTAGACAGTCCATGGTAGACAGACGGCTGGGTTTGGAGGTGTGGACCCCCTTGAAAACCATATCTCCTGTGTGACTTCAAGGACAACTGCGTGGGCACCAATCATGGCCATCTGAGAGGTTGATCTGCCCGGCCAAAAGGGCGTTGCGGCAGGGGATCTGCCCGAACGAGGCCATTCCTAACGCTTCATAAAGCTCAACCTCGTCAGCTCAGGGACTGACATTGGCAGCGATGAAAGCTGGAAAGACGTATAACGCAAGTCTTGACTCTGGTGCGATGCCTCGAAACCTATCGACGACTCGTCCCCCGTGGGGTTCTTGACATAGGCGCGGTGAAAGTGCCGCTGGAAAGTAGCTTTGCAGATGTAGCCGATCAAGGGGACCGTGAACTGGGATGGTATGATGTCGCGCCTACTCGCGACAGGTACGGAGGGAGTACAGCGATCCAAAGATCTAGCACTGTGCGTACGAAGTATATGGGCACGATATTAAAGCTCCGAAACAGACTGGAGGGGAACGATACTGTAGGACACCAGTCAAGCTCAAGGTCCACAAGAACCCCAGGTTAAACCAACCCCCTATTTAGGACCCCGATGACTGTTGGTTAGTCTATCAACATCACAGCATCAAAGCTCTACCTAGAAGCGAACTGTTTGGCTCTTCATACGAGACCGTCCTCATCTCGCGATATGCGTAGATTGGTATCAAGTCCTGGTGGCCCACAGGACCACGCACATCGTGTTATCGCGAACACTGCGCATGGCCAGAAAATCCATCGTGGTGGATAGGGCTGCAGGATCCCTAGTCGGCACGCATTGAAGCCATCGCCAGAAGTGGCTAGAGACAATGGTCCATATCAGCGACCTGCACGAGGTGAAGATTGCTTTTCCATCCAGGTACCGGAGTCTTCGGATCTCGAACTGTCACGACTCGCGGGCTCGAGGTACAGTACCTGCGTTCGACAAAGGTAGGTGTGAATTCAATCTGGATATCCCTCGGTTCTAGCCGGCACGTGCTTGCTCGTAGAAGTACGAAGGAGGGAAAGACACTCGAGTTAACAAGATTGGTGTGAATTGAGCTGTTAGACGGTGGACTTGTCGAATGGAATATTTCCGGTTGCACAAGATGGTGCAGTTTCCCGGTATCGGAGACATTTCCTTCCAGAACGAACAAGGATAGGCACGTGGAGGCACCTGCATGGAAGAGCCGCTGATCATGTGATGATTGTTTGACCAGTTCCAGGTTGGCTTCAACGTCGCAGCTAACGCGGTTCCAGTACTCGAGTATCTCCAATGCCAGAGAGTTAGCATATGATCGGTTGTGGAGAATAAAATAGCAGATTACGTAAGTCAGGGTTTGCCCTAATAAACCCCCCTTTTTTGCAATAGCCTTGCTCCTGCCGAAAATGGCCGGTTCTTGACAATGGCATTCCAACAGCTTGGCTCGCGTAAAATCCGACAACTGACGCGCTCTACCTGCTTTGCTCGAGCTTTCGTGCAGGGCCATAGCGACAAAGCAAACAACACTCCTTGAACCAAAAACACCACATTTTGCAAAATCCACTTCCGCGCCCGACGATGCGCACTTGCTCAACTTCCTTTGCACACACTCATCATGACTGATTGGAACAAACTCAAGGTCGTTGAGCTCAAAGCTGAGTTGAAGAAACGAGGCCTGCCCATAACCGGTCTCAAGCCTGCACTCGTTGCTCGACTCACTGCGGCAGAAAACGAGGATGGATCTGAAAGTGAGGCCACCATTCAAGGAGATGCATCGAAAACGGTTGCCAGTGCTGCGCCATCTCCCGACACTGTATCGCCCACTCAACCACTCTCCGATCCCATTCCAGAGCCGTCCCACGATGCGCCCGTTGAAGCAGCTCAGGAAACCGCTCCAGAACCTCTCGAACAAGTTGTAGAAGCGCCTGCTATCGTGGAAGAGCCTTCAAGTTCCGAATCGCAGATAGCAACACCAGTTCCAGCTGCCAGCACAGTCGAAACTCCTATTCCAATAGTCGAGACGCACCATTCTTCCCTCCCTTCCGCCGAGCCCCAAGAAGTCCTCGAGGATAAACACAAGCGCAAGCGACGATCGCAAAGCCCTCCTCCGGCAAGTACGGATTCTGCGCGCAAACGAGTCAGACAAGATGAGAGCATGACGGGCGTGGAGGAAGCCGGAACTGGAGCCGTGGAAGAAAGTGAGGAATTGGTTACGACGGATTCGGCACCAGCAGATATCGAAATGAAGGAAGTAGCTCCAGCGGGATCTGCTATTGTAGATTTTGCTCTCAAGGCCGAGGAACGAAAAGACGAACCGAAAGAGAGTTTAGAAGAGATGCTGGACGGGAAGGCGCAACCCGTAGAAGACATTGTCCTGGACACCAAAGAACCATCCAGAGAGGAAGGCACACCTGAGGATTCCCCTTCACGCCCGGTCAACGCGAAATACAAAAACTTGTTCAACGCGGAAGCAAGGAGATCATCCATTGACAAGTCAGCGTCGCACGACGTAGGTGTCGATGCGATGGAGATCGACACAGATCGAATTATTTCTCCAGCTATCCACCCAGCCACATCCGCATTATATATCAAAGATTTCATGCGACCACTCAACTCTGCGCAATTGAAAAGCTTCATCGCACATCTTGCCGCGCCTCCTGGTCGTGATGCCGACCTCGACGTGATCGCCAGCTTCCATATTGATCAAATTCGTACACATGCTTTCATCTCATTTACAAGCGTCTCAGCTGCATCTCGAGTACGGTCTGCTATTCATAATCGCATTTGGCCTGATGAACGAACTCGGAAACCTTTGTGGGCAGATTTCATTCCGGCCGAAAAGGCAGAGGAATGGACCCAGGAGGAGTTGGCAACGAATTCTGGAGGGCGATCTGGGGCGCGCAAGTGGGAGGTCTTTTACGACGTGGACGACGATCGCAATGTGACTGCACAACTTCAAGAAAAAGACGCGAACACGAATGCGAGCAATCCCTCCCGCCCCCCACCGCCGGTCAGACAACTTTCCATCTCCAATCCAAACCATGTCCCGCTACCCCAAGTTTCTTCCCAGCCAAAAGCAAAAGGCGTTGAGGGAGCACCATCTGGCCCCAGAAACCCTGAAGTCAACTCAACCAGACCTGCTTCCAATTTCTCGACCCTCGACCAGCTATTCAAGTGCACGACAACCAAACCAGCACTATACTGGCAGCCAGTCGATAAAGCTCTAGCTAACAAACGACTTGACAATATTGATGCTGCTACTTCCAAAGCTGTGCAATCTCAACAACGTGTTCCCGGCGAGATCAATCGATATACTTTTGAAGATAGCGATACCTTGGTTGACCGCGGCCCTGAAATATTTCCAGGAATAAGACCTCCGCGTGGTGAAGCCCCAAGAGGCGGAGGCTATCGCGGTGGTGGAGGAGGATGGCAGAGCCGCGGTGGCTATGGTCGAGGCCCGGAAAGATATGATAGCTACAGAGGCGATAACCGTGATAGAAGAGATCCAAGAGGTGACCGGCGTTATTGAACAACAGAATCTGGGTGGTCATTGTTGCATTTACCGGAGTTTGGGAGGTCTGACACATACTGATGCCAGAAAAAATGAAATCAAGGAGATGTGTGTGTTTGTATGAGTATAAAATGATACTATTAGATGAACTGAGATGGTGATACCCATGGGAGGCTTAAGTCTCAAAATTAGAAATTAAGATGCGTTGTATTTATGAGAGAGGGGCTATCTGTTCCTGCTTTTTGTGACATGTTTTCGTCAGCTCGTGAAATAAATCCCAAAAACTGTTCTTGGCGCTGATGAGATTGATGAGACCGAAATGAAAAGGGGGGTCACAAGGCTGACAAGGCTGATGCACGGACCTCATAAAAGTCCCAACTTCGACCTTCGAGCTCCAACCTCCATCGGATGAACATTACAATAAACTCACATCAAACAATCATGTCGCACCTTTCCAATCCTCTAGCTACGGCCGATCAGCTATACCAAAAGACTTCTTCAAATGCCCTACCCATCGAAATCCAAGACAGCATACGATTCTACACAGCGCGACTCACCCAAGCAGCCGGCATACTCCTGCAGCTACCTCAAGACATAACGGCGCAAGCCAACGTACTACTATTCCGATATTGGATCGTTGATGATTTGAGGGAACATGAGTTTAGCGTACGTATCCCCACTCTTCCCTCTAAAATTGAAGGATTGGAGAAGGAGAAATAGCTAATGTTATGTAGGATGTATCCGCCGCGACGTTATATCTAACAGCCAAAATCTCCGCATCCGCAAGGTCGCTAAGAAGCATCACAAATGTCTACGCATATCTACTCTCTTCGCCCTCCCTGCCCCTCCATAAAGACAAAGATCTCGATCCGGAGTCTTACTACCTCTCCGAAAGCGCATATATCACCTATCGTAATCGGCTCCTCAACATCGAAGGGCAAATCCTGAATGCGCTGGGTTTTAATACGCATGTCGCGTTACCCCACCCCTTGGCGATCACATATCTGCAGACTCTAGACCTCTTTGGTTCTTCGATTAGGAAAGATGCCGGAAAAGAGGTAGCGAAAAGAACGATTGAATATCTAAATACCGCGCTGTTGAGTCCGCAGATGTTATACCTGACGCACCAGCCAGCAAGTCTGGCGACGGCGGCGATATACCTGGCAGCAAAAGACAAAGGCGTGAAATTACCAGAGGTCGAATGGTGGGAAGTCTTTGATTGTGAGAGGGAGGAATTGGGGTTTTTGGTTGTGGCGATGGGCAGTTTGGAGGGGGTTGCATCGCGCGAGGGCAGCAGGTGGGGAGAGAGGGGGATGATTACACGAATGCTGGTTAGGGAAGAACTTAAGCATTTGGGTGTCGGGGAGAGTAATGGGAATGGACATGGGGCTGTGGAGGAGGATGAGGAGACGGAGATGGCGAGGATGATGGATGCTAGGGTTGTGGAGGCGTGATGAATATAATTGGTCCTCGGGGATGCAAGGTAATTACAGATTCAAATACTTATGCTATTTGACCGCTATTTAACCATATCCTTTTCCATGCAAGCTCTTCATATAGAAAACTTGCTTTTCGAAAATTGATCCCAAGTGGGAAAAGGACTTGTTATTCAACATCAAGTAGAGCAGGCGACCAGCGCAATCTCATTCTGCGCTGATATCAAACTTCAGATATTCATACGACCTGCTTCTTCCCTATCAACGTCAAACTTCTCCATACTATTCATACTGCCAGCTTAGTTATTTCCCTCTTTTCGTTGCACATCGATTCCTTTTCACTCTTTTAATTTAACTTTCATTGCATATCGATATTCTAGTCACTAATCTTGCCTTTCTTCCATTGCACATCGCGCTCATTCACATACTGGCTTTTTCATCTTCTGTTGCATTTCGGAGGTGACGATGGTATTCACTTGGCGGATTTTGTTTGTGCTCTTTGGATTGCGAGCTCGTTTTTGGGGATGCACTTGATATAAACACCAAGTGGCAGTCAAGTTTTCTTGTTTCGGTATCACGCTGCCTCATTTTACGTACTTCCCTTATCAATATCAACCTCTTGATTGATTGATATTGTTTTGTTGCATACCGTCTCCTTTTATCTCATTCACATACCTACTGTGCCAGCTTATATATTTTCAGTCACTATCATCTCGCTAAACTATCTCTCTTTTCATTGCATTCCTCACATTTTTGACTCATTCACATAGCGGCTTTTCCACTTTTTGTTTTGTTGCATTTCGAAACTGAAAATAGGATTCACTTTGCGGATTTAATATGTCTTCAAGGTTGGTTGGGAGGTGTTTATTTGAGAATTGGGGTTTGATTTTATGGGTACCTACCTGCCTAGGTTTCAAGAATGTTCGTCAATTTTTATCGGAGCGGTTTTAGTTATGTTATTTTGTTGTATTAGTTGATTGAGGAGTTCGGCATTTTCCTCCTCGAGGTTTGGGTGCTGAGTTTTTGATTGATAGGGTTGGTGGATGTTTATGTTGTAGTATTTCTATTGGACTACACACTTGAATGTTATTTGCTGTCTGGATTTTGGTCATTGGGAGAACGTCAGTTGATTTTCTTCACTACTTGAGTTTGAATTGTCATCAAGATCTCACATTATTGGGAAAGAATTGTATGGGACTTGTGGATTTGCCTACAAAATTAATCTACCAAATCTCATCCTAACTATCTTCCTATCAGTAGGATTTCCGCATTATCAAAAAGAGATCAGCAGCGAAAATGCCCAGATATCCAAGGCTAGACAAAAGCTATCTCGTAATCCCCCACAGAATCCCAAAATGCACCCCGAATTCCTCATAAAACCAACTCTCCATCCCCGTCCTAAACCATAACCCCCAAAATCTTCCTAAAATGTTTCTCCCCTTCCCCGGTCTTCGCCTCTACCTTAGCATTCTGCTCCGCCACCAAATTATCCTCTCTCTTCACCTTCCAGAAGAGAACTTCCACGCCATCGCGGCCCAATTGACGGATCTCGGAGTCAAGAAGCATCCATAGGTCTTTATTTAGGACCGGTTTCTTCTTGTTGGTTCTCCAGCCTGTGGTCTTCCATTTTTGGAGGGAGGATGTGACGCCGTCGACTAGCGGCTGGGAGGTGGTGGCGATGACGAGTTGGGTCCAGTTCTCGCCTTGCCAGCGGCGGTATTGCAGAGCGGCAACGGCGGCGCGGAGACAGGCGCGGTTGCGGGTTGGAGGTGGGGGGAAGCGGGCGTTTGTTGGGTCGGGTCCGAGGTGTTCCAGGGGAAAGGATACGACGCCGTGGGTTAGGGCTTGGAGTTGAGCCGTAGGTGGCAGAGAAGTGGCCTTGGTGTCTTCGATGTTTCCGGGGCGAAAGGAAAATGCATACCCTGCTGCCGGGCCAATGTGGTTTCCATTTTTAACACAGCATACTCCCTCCACAAATATCAGGATCTGGGACGGATTGTAGAGGCTGACGAAACGAGGGCCCGTGACACGTGGTGATTTCACGATGGTGAACATGCTCTCTGGTGTGTCTGTCTCGCTTGGTGGTTCGAATTTGGATGCCACAGTGAACACCTCAGTGTTTTTCGTCGTGCGGAAGCGTTCTGGATACTTGGCTTTTGCTAGTTCGTAGCCCATGACTTTTCGTGGTGGCAGTTTGCCGATTGTTCTAAGGGATGGTGCATGTTCGTAGATGACTTCTTTTTCTGCTTTAGTGCTGAGAGGGTGGATGTTCTTGAGGACAGCCGTGGCTGGCATGGAGATATTGGATGCTTCCATGTTGAAAGAATCGATGTAGACGAAGAGGATTGAGTTCTGATCTTCAAAAGTTTGTTGTCAGAAGTTGTTTGTTTATTTTTGAAGAAGGTGGTTCATGGGGAATAGAGGTTATTTATATAGCCCTGATAGCAAGTCTCGGCTGGTTCCTGAAAGCACGGCCCCATCATACCCTATGTGTATTCACTCATTGTTGGCTTTATTTGCGCCCCATCCAGAGCTTCGGTCTTGAGCTCCACAGTAGTGAATACGGAGTAAAAGTCTAGTGGCAAGTTCTTTTTATACCGGAATGGCTTACACTTTGCTTTTGTCAAAGAACCCGGATTGAGTGAATTGAATGGCAATCCAGAGTATAGATCATGGGCTCCTGGGAAGTGAATATGGAGAAGACAACCGCTGAACCTAGTCTTAAAAGTCTAGTGGCAAGTCTTATATACTGGAATGACTTTCAATTTTCTTTTGTTAAAGAACCCGAATTGAGTCTGGCTAGCTCGGGTATTTACCCAATCTCATATACTGGGATTACAGGAGACAAGTGATTGTGATGTGAGTTACTGGACATATGCAGAACCTCCCATGTGAAGGAAATAATTACCTAGCTGGATTAAAATCGTCCAGCAACTACCCATAGGACCGAATTAGAAAAAGGGACTACAAATTTGGGAAGCTTACTAACAACTTGAGAAGTGAGGAATTGTGGTTATGTTGATCTCGGAATCCTATTCTTCTAAGTCGTGGAGAAGAAGACATTCAAGTTGTGCTCGTCATTTGGAACGTAAATTCGAGGTCAAGCGAGACAAAGTTACTTTTGTATATCTTAAGGGATCACTTAACTATTGAAGTCTTTGACTCTCTGATGTGCTGTGATTAGTGATGTCACTAAAGAGCTTGTTTCGTTGGTGTTGGGGGGGGGGGGTCAATCACGTGTTCTTGGCGAGCATTGGTAAGGTGTAAGGTTGTTGATTGATTGCCACATTATTTGGTACGCAAGTACAGCTCTTGAATTCCTTCTTTATCATTGTACCTCTACATGTTTTCATTGTGTCAAGAGTAGTAGATGACCAAAACCCTTAATCACTTACGCTTTCTAATCACCCCCCTGTATAGGAGAAAAATTTCTAGACCAGTGAAGGATAGGTGTAAGATAAAAATGAGTTCATGGCCTTATGTATTCACAGTGTACTATTGAAGTTTGGTGTTAGAATACTCTATCTTCGGTCGGCAATTTAAAGTGCTCCTCTTCCACAACTTCCACACGAAGTTTTATAATTGGCACGTAAATCGAACATAAATGAATCAAAATGAACCATACTCGAAATCATAGTAGTGACTGAGAATCTTCATTTCTATGCAGTCTTTAACTATATGTGCTCTAGCACTATTCTCCTCCCAATTCGAGACCCCCCACCGTCTTCATTCGAGGAAGAAAACTTTCGTTTAATAATTTAACAAAAAACACCCTAGACTTTTAGGGTCCAATCGAGAAATAGTCGATTAACGACATAACCACCATTTTTGATCCCCCAGCATTTGAAACTTTTAAACTCCTCAAGCTTCCAATTCCAAAGAGCACTTTTTTCTTCCCTCCCTAACAACCAAACCAATTTGTCTTTTTTCGTCGCTTTTACCAACCGTTACAGCTCCCAAAATGGTCTTCACAGCCCACTTGACTGAATCTACGACATCCAAATCGCCACCTGGCCTAATCCAAATCCCCTCTGCATTTTCTTTCTTTCGCTCCACGGCATCCAAAAGCCAACCAAATTCTCGTTCGTATCCACCCCAAACTACGTCCTCAAAGTAACCCTCTCCTTTCCACATCTGACCCGGTGCCCGATCACCTTTGGGCTGATCTACGTACGTTGTTCTCGTGAGTCTTCGGGTGCGGGCTGCACCACGAGAGGTGGGGAGGAAAAGGGGAATGTCGATGCAGGATTGGAGGTGATGACGGTGTTCTGCAGTTTGGCGTGCTTTTTGATCCAAGGTACTTTCAATGCATCTATCAGAATTTTCTGTAAACTTTTCGGTTGTGAAGAGAATGAAACCCTCGACAAATGCGAAGCGTGAGGCTTGATTGAGAGGCGTGAGAGTAGTCTTAACGAGAGTTCGCATTTCGGCTATCAAGGGGGCCCATTTCAGACCTGCCGAGAAAAGACCAGGGTTAGTTTACGTAATGATTGCAAACTTGGCTAAAGCATGTAGAGATCCAATATAATGAAAAACGGTGCCATTTTGCCCGCTGCCTTCAGAAGTGAAAAAGGGGCTCGGCTAAATTTGAATTGGAAAGGGGGGGGGGGGGGGGGGGCAGCCAAAACTTACGCGTAGCCTCCTCGCCTTCATTGAGAATAGCCGCATTCTTTCTCTTAGCTCTAGCCTCCTTGCTCTCAGTCGCATGATTCGCAATCCCCTCCCCAGTCTTCGCCACCACACCTAGGCCCTTCGCAGCTCGCAAAGCTTCAATCTCCTTGCCAACCACGCCCGTCTTGGAAAGAATTTCAACAGCTTTTGCAAATGACTCAAAGTCCACGGCGCCCACACAGTCGGTATCAGCACCTGTGACCTTCCATTTCAAAGTCTTGAGCCTCTTCTTGCCATACTTCTTCACCCCATGAAGAGGTTCCAGAGTGTAGAAACCATGTACTAGGCCTTCTTTGACGGTTTTTTGGATGAAATCGTAATCAAGTTCCGTGAAGGTCGTGATGGGACAATCCGCCTTACGCTTGAAAAAGTCATCTTGTGTGAGGAATTTGCCAGCTTGAGGAGAGTCTTCTTGGTTGAAGATTTCGCTGAGGAGGAAGGCGAGAGTGCTTTTTCCGCTGCTTGAGCAACCACCAAGTCCAACGAGGATGACCTTTTCTTCTTTGTCTGAACTCATTGAATTGTGGGCTTCAGATGAAGGGTCGTTAAGCGAGCAGGGAGAGGGCGGCGTATGGAGCTTGAAGGAATTTCCAGAAGAGACTGATCTTGCAGATGACGAGCTTGAGTATTCGAAATGACCTGCGCAATTTTCTGTGGCGGGCAAAGTGAGGTATCCATTTTGGAAGGTTGTTTGAATTGAAAGTGTTGACGAGCGTGGTGCTTCTTTGTTGTTGGTGGTGACCGCAACCGGGGTGGAGAGTGCTTTCACGCCAAAATTCGTTGTTCCGGTCTGGCAATTTTGATCCTCAAGACTTGCATTTTGACGCGAGCCAGAATGTGCAACCACCGAAAAGCCGTTAGCAATCTCTTCTCCTTTTGTTTGTTTTTGCTTTTTTTCTTTTCTCATCTTGTCCTTGGAATTTTCACCAAAACAATTTTTCCCATCACAAAAAGGCGCCATAGCGAAGGTGAGCCGGTGGTGATCTTTTGTGTCTATTTTTGAGGCAATATGTATATCGTAGAGGTGCTTTTTTTCCTGCAAATAAATTATCAAAACCTAAAAGTGTCCAATTCCCAAGCAAAGGGGGTTGTTGGAGAGTATTATTTTGGGAGATTCGGTTGCGGAGAGAAGTCTTTTATGGTGAGCTCTTGTGGTAGAATCGTTAATCGACGTGACGCTAAGCGAAAGTGAATCTGAAAGTGAAGACGCTGCTTATCTCTGGTGCGAATCAGGTATTCAAATTGCACTGTAATACTTCCGCTTGAGTAAATCTGTGAATAAAAACATGATGGGTATCGTCTCTTGCTTTCCACTGAATGGCATATTGAAAGGATTTGGAATGTTCATTCTGGATGGGAACGATGTGGCGGCTTTGTGGAATATCACCACACATGGAGGATATCAGAGTATGAGATAATAAAATTCTCGTCTTGTTACAAGGGAAACCATGGTCACATGGTATGTGTAAAACAAGCATCAGAAGTAACATTTGATGGCACGCATCACGCGAAAAATTGCGAGCAAAAGCATGAAATGCACATCCAATCGGGCTAAAGTAGAAGTGAAAGTGACAAAATGGGAGAGTCCATAATTAGGCATGAAGGGGGTGTTTGGATTAGGGGTGATAGTAACAAGAATTACGCCAATACACATCCCAGTGTCCACTGTCTACCTCGATTACGGTTTGCTTCCTGCAAAAATCCAGAAGAAACCCGAAAATTTAGGAGTTTTGCCAATAAATCAAGCTTTGGGAAGTATGGGATGAACCCCCCTCTCTCCTTTCTTGGTCTTATGAGAAGTGTCAACATTGCAATATGCATGCAATGAATAAAAGCAATGGAATGAATGGTGAAGTTGTGCGAAGCACCACATAGGGAGAAGACATAAGAGCCCTATTAGATATTACACTGCGTTTGATAAATAAAAATTTCAGTCAGCCAAAGCAGCCTTTACGAAAATGATTAGCGTTTCTCTTTTTAGCATATCTATAACTTGTAAAAATAGCACAAGAAAAAGAAAATATTCTGTGCAGCTTTTTTACAGGGTAGGGGATGCTTGATCAACAATTTTTTGAAGCCTTCATACCGTATACTGTAGTAGCCATTCTATTAATGCTGACTGAAATGTTACTGAATGAAGAATTATGATGCATAATACAGTAAAAGGTGCTTAGATCAAGCAAGTTATTAGTGAATTTGAGGGCGGCTCTTATCAAAAAAAAACAGAAGTGAATGGAAAGACGAGTGTGGTTATTGTAAAGGGAACAAAAGGAGTGAATACAAACTCTACTTTCCATATTTAGTACTCGGAAAAGTGAATATTGGAAGGGAAGTTGAGTTTGTCGTCATCTACTGTAGAGGCCGGATTAGTAAGCGACACTAGGGAGCCGGTTTGAATGGTCGGTCGGCATCCGCTCCCTTTACCTCATGACAACCTCAACGCCAAATCCCCCTCCACGCTGCGAGACCTTCCAAGATGGAATCTTCCTCTCTTACCTTGGTAAGTTATGGCCTTGCGTGATAACGGAATTCCTTGGATAATAGACTAATAGTTCACGCAGGCGCACGATCATGCCCGGGCTGCCTCCGTCGCAACATCCAGCTCCGATACCACTGTCGCGATCAACGAGCATGCTTTAGCAGCAGGGGAATTCGCAAAGGCAGCAACAGGGACAGGAAGTGCAGAGGCTTTGAGGACATTGCGGCTCTTGGAGCAACATCACCAGCGATTGTCGGAACTCTTACGTTACCCCTCCGAGAATCCTCCAACAACCACCATATCCAAAGAACCAGAAGTGCAAACACTTGCAGAGAAATCGATCTCTACTTCAGCTGCTGTCGCCGAGTTACGCGCCTCTAAATCTGATATTGGAGCACGGTCCTCCTCACCTCTTCGAAATCCACCGGGCCTACAACACCCTAGACGTCTCCCTCCTCGCGACTTGAGCTCTTCGATCGCCAGTAACTTGGCTTCTGCGAGAGGAATACGTGCGAACTATACTCGGCAGCCCCTTTCCCCGAGCATATCAATTCAACAGGCGCCGGGGAACTTGGAAGCACACCCACGGAGATCAAAAGTTTCAGGCAGCATACCCGAATATTCGACCCCGCAGCCGAGCTGGTTACCACCTACTCATGCGCCCACGTACAAGGCAGATTCGCAGACTTCCACATCTCGGACCTCTGCAGTCGCTGAATCTGCCTCCCAGAACGCCACTCCAAATGACGAAGGTTTCTCTCGATTCTACAATACTTTCGAGAACATTCTAACGAAGCTCTCTGCTCCTCTCGCATTTGCTGGACTTCCTTTGGCATCAGAGGATGTCCTAGCCAACGAGCAGCATGAGCGCGGTCCTTCCGTGAAACGTCGAGCATCAAATGTTAAAGACAATTCTGGGCAGGAGCCGGAACTGTCAAAGTACATTTCACGGGCTGCCCTCCGAGCTTCGACACGCGATGGAAACTCGGCAAACGACTCATTCTACGTAGTGCCAACCGCTGGTCACACAGTCTCCTACGCACAAATACTATCATTTGATCAGAAGGAGAAGCGTCGATTAGCAGCTACTATGCACGGCGAAAATCCCGAGTTGTTCACTGATCCAAACGAAGATGACGATTTTGTTGATGCTCGTGAAACACCCATGCCTCATTCTCCGATTGCGCCTAAGAAATCTGGCGGCAAGGGTAGGAGTGGCCAACAACTGGAAATCCGAGTAGAAGAGCTCGATGTGGAAAACAAGAGCTTGAAGGAAATCGTCGATAAACTAAGCAAACGCCTTAGTGCATTTGAGATGGGCGCGCAGAATAGTAGTTTGGCCTTACAAGAGAGCATGCGGTTAATCCGATCAGCAAGTCCCGGCAGAGAGCTGCTTCCTCGCCAAAGCTCGGTTCAGGCAGATGATAACCTCAAAAAAAGAGTCAACGATTTGGAAGGACGCTTACTCTCTGGAAACACCGAGATTGAAAACTTGCACAAGGAGAATGAAAAGCTGAAACTTGTTCTAGCAAGGTATCGTGATCGATGGGAGAAGCTCAAGGAAGGTGCCAAAACCCGACGCGAGGGCGCTTCGAAGGATACTAAGGAACCATATACGAAAAAGGATGGTGATCCAGGTGCTGGACGTTTTGTCGCCGGATGATCTGATAGACTGTCGAATTTATCGCGGTGGTTAGCCTTAGACTTTGCCCTGTTCTTTGGGTCTGCAATACGATCATATCGAATAGTGGACTGGCCAATTTTTGTGGTGAGGCATATTTGCTTTTGCTTGACCTCCCAGATTTGGTGGGAAAGTGGCGTGGCTTAGCCACATTTAAATGCAGCCACTATTTTCACTCACGGTTCATCTGATCGGAAGACTTCAAACGCCTTCTATTGTCATATTTCTTTTCGGTTTTTTTGCGGAAGCCCCTTCGGTTTTACTCTTCGTGTTATAGAAGGTGCAGAGAGCCGTTTGCGTTTGGTTTTGAAATACTTGTCGGCTTATCAGTATGTGCAGTATTTTTCAGCTGAAGTGCTCGGTCACCTCTTTGAGGTGTTGCAGGCGTACGCCCATCTCTTACTACACCACACCGCCCGACGCCTCTGCTTTCTTTTTGCCAACAAAGTCCGCCTTGGGGCCTATGAGTCTTTGGTTGCTAGTAGCCTGACCGATTAGCCCATTTGGGCTCTTAATGGAGGCTTCAGAGCCTTGCTGTCTGCCCATCTCAAAAAAAAGTCTAAAAGCCGTGACTGCTCCTCTCTGCCTTGCGAGAGAAGCTAACATAAGTGGAGTTCATGCGGGCCCTTTTTGTTTAATCGAATCATAGAAAGAACTCACTCGCTGTGGTCAACGTATTTGTATGCACTGGAACGCTCTGGGTGATGCAGAAAACTACACACAATGGATCGAGATTGGCTGTTCTTACTGCGCTCGGGCAAAAGCCAGCCCTACTCTTCTAATGGTTATGAGCAGCCCATCAGTGCAGTAGGTGTGCGGTGCAACCCTCTTGGCGATTTACTAACAAATCAAGTATCGTCGACCTCCTACATCTCCGTACTCGATATCCAGGGGCATCTTGCACACCGCAGAGACTGGCATAAGGATCGTGCATCGGCTAGGAGACCCAAGCATCTACCACTCATCCTCGAATTCCCAGGAATCTTTATCGAATACCAGCCTCACGTCTCAATCGAGTCGAGAATCTGCGAAGACCGTTGCATCCATCCAATCTAAATTCGGCCAGGACGAGCTAAATGATACTCCTATCACGGACCTTTTGCAGAGTGTTGGTATTCTGAATGAAACTAGCCTCTTTACGGCCCCAAGTCTCGGAGATCGACTTTGGAATACTAGGATCGAGTGGCCCGAGGGAAGTAACCGATTCTTTGTCCCGCGGGATTCATTGCGCTGGATTATTGATATCCGTTCTGTCTATGCGGAGCTGGGCAGATATGATGCAAGCGTGGCATTTGATCAAAGGGATCGTCTGATGACAGTTTTCAAGGTTCTACGCAAAGCTAAAAAGTTATTTGCAACACTAGTCTACATAGAGCAAGGGCAGCGAATTTATGACTTCCTTCGAGACAACATTGGCGATAAAGATATGCCTTTCGAAAGGGACGATCGCACTAATACATCTGGTCATTACAAACTTTGCAGCAAGTTGAGGCCAGGAGAGCCTATCAATTGTATGCTCACTTGGGAACAAAATTGTATCATCCAGTTCTCGCGCGAGCAGTGGTAAGCCTCATCATTGTAGCTGCAAGAGAGTATCGAAAATAACGCTAACGCAATTGATCCAATCTACAGGGCTTTTTCAGCGCCAGTTTTTCGCTACCAGGGAAGCTTCCACCCTGCCAAATTTGATGATCGGGATGTTTTACCATTCATCAAGGATAGTGAGCGTCGTAATGAAAATCGAGGCGGCTTTGGAACTGTCTGGGAAGTTGTTATCCACCCAGCCCATCAAAGGTTAGGGGTGGCTGCGAATTTACAGGTATTTGAATAATATTTGCTGGTGCAACCTTAGCTAATACTGCTCCAGGGATCAACTCCTTCTTTCGCATTGAAAAGGTTGGTACTTTAGGGCCCGTGAAGCAATTCGATTGCGTGTAAAAACTGGGTTTCTTTCCCCCTCCCTCGAAATAATATATGCTAACTTGAAAATGATCCTCGGTAGGCTGCATTCTAAAAATGTCGAAGACTTCAATAGAGAAGTCGAAATGTTAAAGGCTTTCACACTACGCCCACATCCAAATCTCATCAAGCTTCTGTACGCCTTTCACTACCGGGATTATTACTATTTGCTTTTCCCCTATGCAAAATCCAACTTGCGGCAATACTGGGCGGAGAATAGAGGACCAGATTCATCAAATGATTGCCTTCTTTGGATGCTAAGGCAATGCAAAGCAATGTCTTCTGGCCTGCACACCATACATGAATTTAGACGTACAAACGAGCATGAACCAACAAAATTTGATAACGATGATGACCGCATTTACTTCAGACATGGAGACATCAAACCAGAGAACATACTTCTCATATTGAATGAGCCCAATCAGGCAAATGGCGCTACCGAGCCTCAAATCCTAATTGCAGACTTTGGCCTGATGGACCGACACCGACGGCTCACTAGATCATGCATCTCCGCAGAAAAGGTCAATGGCTCTCCGGCATACGAACCTCCTGAGGTCATGTTCGGAAACCTTTCGCGAGAATACGACATATGGAGCCTTGGTTGCGTTTTCCTTGAATTCGCTATCTGGCGGTTGTTCGGATGGGAGGGACTTTCTCGGTTCGAACGTGAACGGGCGATTAATGTGGAAGGAGACATGGACTATAAGTACTATAATGTTGTTTGGTCCGAGGTCACACGTACGCCAATTGAAGTAAGTGTTCGCCAGTGTGTTCAAGACTGGATACACAGCATTTCAGAACAATCAAACTGCACTGCTTTCATGAAAGAATTCTTAGATTTGATTTTGGCAAAAATGCTTGCCGTGGAGCCTTCTCAACGAATCCGTTGCACAGAATTGAATACAAGACTTTCGGCGATGCTTCTGAAAGCGGAGGCATGTCCGACCTATCTCACAAGACCTTGATATATTGAGGCATCGTGGATGATTAAGGAGGGCAGTGTACTTTGGCACCGATGGCAAGCTACTATTCACAGTATAGTCAGCATTCCGAAGATACAAATCCAGACCTTGCTAAAGCGAGCGATTGAAAGGGCTCACGACAAACCGGTGATTTGGCTATCAGAATTTGCTCCATCTCTGTTCCCCAGGAACAAAAATATTTGGGTATGTCTCTTCCGTGCAACACTTTCTTGTCGAAACTAAAGTTCCACAGCGTTGAATTGAGTGTCCTGAGCCCCTGCTGGGCTAGGGCTAGCATTCGAAACAGCAATCGTCGATCTGCTTCTGCACACCGTTCAGTACAGTTATTTCCACAAATCCAGAAGACGAACCTCGGTGAGGGGGTTGGGAACAGTGAGGATCCAGCAATTCAGTTGCAACTACCGTAAAGGGGGTTAGCGCCGTTGCCTTCTTACAAGCGAGGGTTTTCGCTGGGGTCTTCGGCCAGGGTGGCTTCCATACTCGCACAGAATATTTTGGACCAAAAGTTTTGTCGAGAAATTTCTTCAACTTCTGCCGATCTATGTACCGACCGTCAATCACTTGCTGGTGAGCCATAGGATATTTCGAAAGCAGGCAGGTGCAGCAATAATCAAACGCGAGGGGTGATATTTCAGTGAAGTTTGATGAAATTCTGATCTTTTGTCGACAGACAAAGTCGGGCGAAAGTAAGCGGTAGAAGAACTTTCGCTCTGACTTGGAGCCTTCGAAGTTGCCACGTCAATTAGCAGATTGTTGCATTTCTTACCTGCATTCGTCAACGGGTTTGCCGAATGGACAGCTGTCATGCTACTCGACCAGCTCAAAGATCCCCGGTATATCCGCGTATCCCACCTTCGCATACCGCTCTGCGCTTCATCACCTTCCTAATGCTTACGGCCGTGTACAGATTTCATTGGTAGAGGGTTTAATCGGCTATGGCGCGTTGTCATAGAAGCAAAACTTCAGCATACTGCATGCCGAGATTTACTCAAAATGCAAAATATTGGGCGAAGCTGCAGTCATGCGAGGGTCTGTTTTCCAGCAGCGAATGGACGAGTCAAAGAATGGCCTCATTGACGAGTCGCATTAGCTTGCATGAGGCGAAGTCTACATTTAACCGGATGCTGCCAATGGAGTCCACGGGGCGGAGGAAATCAGAATCCTAGATCCAACGCAATGATCTCACCAATTCTAGGGTAAGTGCTATGAAGCACAAAACGTTAGGAATCTCAACTCAAACTGTCGGTCTCCATGCATATGTCACTGTGAAAGGAAAAACACACTTGTCATGTACACCACGGAGATAATGGAAATAAGGGAGGAGGAAAAATATCCTATACATTGTTACACAGAAGGTTTGGAAATCGATGGCCGCCACATAGAGTTCGCATCTGTATTCAATTCGCTTGAAAAGTCCAACGTGCGAATTGACAGAGTGCAGGGAGGCAAGGTCTCTCACAATCTAAAAGTTCATGATTCAGATACTGTTGCAAAGCTCTATGTACGTCCTTCTTCGTTAAACTGTCGCCCAGGCTCATATTTATAGTCATCTGCCGATACATTTCAGATTTACTCTGTGGGCCAAAAGCGCTCCTATACACGACTCAACATATCCAGAGAGCTTTTTCAAAAAATCTTGTTTTCGTATACAATATTTGATCGTTTCTGGGACTACATTTCGCCATTTGGTTTCAAGACTCGAGAAGAAACGGATATTGGACATGCTCCTATGAGGTTTCTCCAAACAGGGCCTATAATTGGGGCAGATTCAAGACTTGGAACCTTCGGTATATAATCCTATTCTTAGATAGATAGTTCGAGGCTCACTTTCAATAGAATGCGCCTATGGTTTCTGGTACGCCGAACTCAATGGAAGGAAAGAAGCTGCTATTGATAACCCTGACTACGATCCTTGGTCGATCCGTCAGACTGTGGTGTACCAGCAATATGATAGCACATTAAACAGAACCACGTTCGTCCTCATATGCCCATCAAAGAAGACAAAGCATCTTCTGGAGTCCAGCCTCCAGCAAGCTCTTCGCAAGGGAGTGCAGCCCATGGCCTTTGATATCCATCGCATAATTCTTTCCACATTACACGGCAATTGGGCACGCTACATGCGAGACACAGAAAGTTTGTTGAGGAAACAGTCTGATCGCGTCACTTTATCACAAGTACGTAACCCAACAGAGAGTTTAGGTCCCTTGACAGATTTTGCCATAAACTTCCTTGACCGACAACGGCTCAAGAAAACCGAAGACAAGATCCTCGATCTTATAATCATATTTGAATCTCTATACAACACATTGGAAAAATTGCAACGACAATGTGAGCTTCACTGTGTGCCTGAGAGGTGCGCATATTCCACATGCTCCTACATTATCGAAGAACTTGGAGAGCAGATGACCGAGATCAAGGTCAACTTGAAAAAAACCGATGTCCTGTACAAAAAAGCTCAAGGACTCGCTCACCTGGTAAATAATATTTCAAGATAACACACCTGTTTCTTATGTTGACATTTGAAAATCAAAAAAAGAAAAAATAGTTCGCTAATAAGATTCCTCAGCTTTCAAATCTGCTTGATTATGAAAATGCCCAGATTGCTCAACATAATGAGCGATCACTCACTAAATTGACTCAAGAGTCAAAAGATGAAAACAGCAAAATGAGGCTACTGACAGTAAGGAAGGCTTCCCCAATTTGATAATATGTCCATGCTTATCTACAGCTAGGAACAAAGTACCCGAGATGCGGCAGGTATGATACTACAACCGAAAACTACCTGAATAAGCTCTAAGTGTGCCCAGCTGTCAAAATACTTACCGTTATAACCTTGATTTACTTGCCATTGTCTGTTGTCCTTGTAAGTAGGAGCTAATATCCTGAAAATGAAACTCTCGCTAAATGGCCTAGAATTTCTTCTCAACACAATTAGTAAAGGTTGATGATGACGGGATCGTTTCGTTGATATCGCAGTCTTGGTGGTTTGTGGTTGTAGCCGTTCCTTTAACGCTTGCAACTGTTATGATTTGGAAAGTCTGGCTGTTTCACGTAATGAAAGATAAGGGGGAAAAGGAAAATCCGTGGCAATGCGACAGCGAATCAAAGAGAAGTGGACTGCGGGATTCTTGCATAAGCTGGCAATCGCTGAGGTCGAAGAAGCCCCTGGCGAACAAGAGCGTCCAAGATGAGATGGCTCCCAGTGGAGATAGAAGTGGAGCGATCTCTAAGCTAGAGTCCGTGACTGTTGGGTGGTAAGAAGAAATATCGGGATTCGGGCTAGCTTATGTTCTGCACGCGAGGCAAGGGTAAATGAAAAAAAATCCGAATCCGGCCACTTCTCCACAAATATCTTCTCAGGCGACAAGCCTCGTTGGAGCATGTTCAAACTTGGATGGCATTCTAGGACGCAAGAACCTCGTTACCAGGCTGGGCTTTACCCTACAATCCTCGCGAAATGGAGCTGGCTGCCTAGAATTGCCGGCAAACGCAGATGCTGATTCTCCGCCTCGAATCTCCTGCATGCAGACCGTGCAAAGACGCACCTCGCAAGGCGTAAACGGTGCCATATCACAGCCACTATCTTATTACAGCCTAATTATACACCCCCTTTTCATTTCATTGCTGCAAAGCTCGTGCTACAATGCGGCTCTGCCACACAGCAGATGGGTCATAGCTTCTTGTTACAACTAAGAGCCTTATGAAATGCCTTAAATGAACCCCATCTTCCGGGGAAGCGATTTCTACTACGGACCACCAACCCCCCCCCCCCCACTTCAGTGACTACTGATACGCATAACTCCTTTCCCCAGGCTGTCTTTTGCTGACCTCCAAGTCGCTCACCGGCTTGACTTGCTCGTTTGAATTTTGTAGCAGTGCAAGTTACCTCACTTACGGACTTACAACTCTCCGATTTGCCGTTGCCTCAACGATCCGGGCCCCTCAGTGGACGTCTAACCCCATTTCCTCGCCAAAAAGACTGCCTAAGCAGTTTAGAACGATCCACCTTCATTCCAATTGCCTAGCTGCCTGCTCCGGTATGGATCCTCGCAATATTATCTCCGAAAAGCTGAGGGATGGGTATCAACTGAGCGACATACTCTCACACTTCAGGCTCGAATATCCACCGCAATCCGACTATTTTTTTATTCCTTCGAACTATATCAAGGCAATAGGGGAAGATATCATCAGACAACACTTGCAACGCATTTATCCCTACCTAACTCAAGATCCGGTTAGATGCAACGACTATGCGCGCTCTATTTGCATGTCTTCTAGAAAGTTGTTTGTTGCTCTCGTGTGTGGTGGTCGTCTACCAGATCTCATGATAGGTCTAGCAGAGAAGCAAGTCACAGATGATGACCTTCCTTTTCACAGAGCGGACTGGGTTAATGGCTGGCAAAAACGCTATGTTCTCTGCCGTAAGGGTCATCAAGAATGCCGTGCGCCAAATCACCGAGACTGTGGAATACCGATCTTTTCTCAGTGGACCAATTCAGAAATTTCAGAACTGCACCGAATTCAGTAAGTTCCCACTCGTCGATCTATTAACATCTTCTTCGTGTAATGGTCTACTTCAAGAGATTGGAGTTATCTGCTCCTCCTACCTCATTGATTCGGTTATAATCCCACCCCTTCTCTCCTACTATATGACTAATTATGCCAAATATTTAAAGAGAAATTCAAGTCAAATTAGAAGAGTACTCCTGTTTCCTGGACCTCTCCCATTTTGATGTTGGTTCTTTTAAATATTCTGGTATAATGAAGCTTAAAACGGGAAAGAAGCAGTAGGCTTCTAAACCAACTATTACCGTGACGGTGGATGAAAGATGACAAGTCATGAATCTTTTCTTCGAAAATAGACTAATCTGATTTGGAATAACCAGATGGTCCGTTCAGGCCCCCGAGTTTATGAAGACAGACTCTTCACCAGTTCCACATGTAATCGTTCCCGACCATGCAATAATGCCATTCATTGAGGATAACCGAAGATCCTCTGTAGCTGGCGGCTTTGGGGAGGTTTGGAGCGTGAAAATTCACGGAGAACACCAAAATATATTCTCCACTGGCCCAAGAGTGAGCCATCCTTCTACTAGATGTTGAATTACTTATTAATGAGGGGTAGGACTCGGAACCACTGCTGGCCATAAAAAGACTTGGAAGGTCCGATGAGTTCAAGAGAGAGTACAACATCATTCAAAAGCTCACAACTATTCATCATCCCCATCTGATGAATCTACTCGCTAGTTATAAAAAAAATGGGGAATACCATTTTATCTTCCCTTGGGCCAAGAAAAACCTTCGAGAATATTGGGACTCAATTGAGCTTCCATACTGGAATTCGGAAACGTTGGTCTGGATCCTCAAACAACTGTTTGGAATAGCTTCTGCCTTGGCCAAAATCCATGATTTTAAAGTCCCGCTGGAGCTACAGGCAAGTGTAGCCCAGATCGAACCGACTCGTTTTACAGTGACGAGGGAGCGAGGAGACAAACACCCCAATGTACTTCAAGACCAAGCAAACCTGGGACGCCATGGCGACCTAAAACCAGAGAATATTCTTATGTTCGACGATCTTCCCAATGATGCTGGCTTACTGGCTTTGGCTGATTTTGGCCTGAGCCGATTCCACCATCTTGACCTAAATTCGGCCACAGCTCCACGCCACGTTGGTGGTTCATTCACATATTCGCCGCCGGAGATCGCACCTGGTGTAATCACAGACCCGAGCGTAAAGGTCACCCGAGAGTATGATATTTGGAGCTTAGGGAGTATATTCCTCGAATTCCTTACCTGGCTGTGTAAAGGCAAGAAAGAATTGACGACGTTCCATCAAATACGAACGGGGCGTGGCCAATATGGCTGGGATGACGACTATTACTATACACTATATCCAGGCTCTGATAACAGGTTTCTGCCCGACCTTCGACCCTCCGTCAGGACGTGGATATATGATTTACGCCGATGTTCACGGTCTTCTGGGTTGATTGACGAATTGCTGGATCTAATCGAGGGAGAGATGTTGAAGGTGGACGCTACAGACCGGATCAGTGCAGCGCAACTCGCGAATCGATTGGAAAGTATGCTTGCGAGAGGCACTAGTGGATGGGGTGCTTCGGAGTATCTGCTGGGAAGTAATTTGGGACTCATTCAAAGTGATGCAAATAAAGGAATTAGCGGTTTTGGGACAAAGGGGATTTAAAGGAAAATAAAGTGAGTAGTTCCTAGTTACTTGGGCATCTTACTTTGATTTCGTACTAGGAGCATAGACCCTAACAGCTCACCAGCCGAATTGCAAGACTAAAGCCGGCGATGATACATATCAAGATCGAAGAGGTCTTGAGCATGCCCTTGCTACCAGGATCCTAGATTTCCATTTCCAGCCGGATTATTAACATTTCTGCTGCCGGCCCATGTGCCGGTCGGATGCTGAATAATGCTTCATGGCCTCTGTAAGTCTCTCTTTCCAACAGCGAAGCTGGCCACCCTTTCTAGTTCGAGCTACAGAGGTTGAAGATCCAAATCTGACAATACTGTAGTAACTGGCTTATAAGCGCAAAATTTCCCAACTCCTTTGAATCTCTTTATACCAGAATATTGATAGAATGAAGGTCAAGCTGGGAGAGGTCCAGAAGACAAGAGAGCTCTTTCATTCTAGTACCCATTCTTTTCGAAGCTCTGGTACAATGGGGTTTAAGAGAGGCGAGAAGGAGTGGGGTTATAGCCTCATTAATGCGGTAGATAGTAAGCATAAAAAGGCTCCTAGGGGGCAGGCCGAAGGCCAGCAGGCCAGGGGGCGATCAGGGGCGTTGAACTTTCTTTTGTGGTTGCATCCAGTAATTTCGGTTTGTCATGCATAATGATCTCACTTTGCCACTTCATAATTTTATCACCTTTTGGTATATTCATGGAAATTGACTTGTTGCATTAGCCTCCGTCAAATCAACGTGGCTGTCAAGCGCATTCGGCTGTCCACAAATTTCGCGTGGAATGAAGCAAGGGAGGTTGGGACAGGGGTCCCGATCTCGTTTGGTACTTAAGGCTCACCGAAATCCCACTCCACGCCCGCCTGTGCCGTAGAAAAAAAATCTACAGCACTGGCATACCCCGAGGCATTCCATCTCACCACTTGTCATATAGGGGGACTGATCTTTACAATTTCTACACTTCACTCAATACTGCAATCTCCCAGCCTCCGCCATGCCCAAGCCAAATCCCAATTGGAAACCGCAGCCACTCCCGACCCCTTACGTCGATAGACGGCGTCTTCAGCGGAAATTAGACGGATTCTACGGAGTAGACAACTATCACGTTAAAGTATGTCTCCTTGAATTAGATGCACGCTCTCCAAATCTGACATCCACCAGCTCCAACTGAACAAGTGGACCATCTACGCTCAAACGCCACTGACCGATGTGGGTAGCAAAGAATGAGAAAATTGCGTTCAAAACGCCACTGACCTCTACTACAGGAGGAGCTGCTGGCTCTCTGCGATTCGTGACAACGTAACTGGTTCACAGTATACATCACCACCAAAAACATCTGCGCCATCTCGAGGGAGGGCGGGAGTACTGCCAGGTTGTCGCATTGCCAGTCTCAACATAACGTCATCACCTTATTGCGGGAATTCCGATTCTTGACGGGTATACCACCGGACAGGTTGCGCCTCCTACATGTACACTGAGTCCCAGAAATTGGACACACTATATACAACAACAGGCTATCTACGTTACAAAAGAGGGATTCCGGGCTTGGTGGCGGTGCGCAAAATTGATTTGGGGTCACAGCTGCTAGGAATCACTTCAAATTATCTGCCAACTTATTTTGTCAACACGGTTGATTTCACGCCTCCTGATACAGCGTCTTATTCTCTTCCTAGTTGTCTCAATTGCTTGTGTTATTTCTATTTGCCGCTTCTCTTTTCTTTGGTTACCGACGCATGCACTTCCTTATCAGGACTGTTGTACCTCCGTTTTCCTTCCTCAAATCGCATGTTAGCTTTCTATGAGTTTCCTAGCTGTCTAGTGATTTGCCACCGAGTGGGATTCACCATAGGTACCCGATGAGCTTTATTTTAAGTGAATGCCCATTGCTGCGCGGATATTGGGCTGCTAGTGGGACTTGAATTGAGCGCAGCGAACCCAAACGAAGAGGGAGGATATACTGCTTTTGGCTGCTCTCGGCCACTCTGAGCCTCTCTTTGTAGGGGATATAGGGTATCCGACGGGTATATCAGCCCCAATGCTCCCCCGCGGGCTTTTGCTCCAAGCAAATACCCGCCTGGTGCCCGAACGCTCGGGTACCCATGGTGAAGCCTACCACCGAGGCGCCAGCGTGGCACAACCGGAGCTTCCCGCTGATCTACTCGTGCTACCCGTATGTTTATTCTTAAAAGGTTTCGAGAGGAGAAAATCTGCCAATAGAACACTTTGGAATTGATCTCCGTCCATAAAATAACCCACTATATACCCACCTGCAAGCTTTGGCGAAACCTTCTAAGAATATACAAATGAGCGGCACGACTATTACACCAGCATCCTATCTATTTATCCTACAACGATCGAGATTCTATTTTTCCTTATAGCCAGCCGTGTGCTTTCATTTTCTCCTGCCCACTTCGGTGGCATCAGCCAAGAAAGTGTTGCTGCCCAGTGCTTTTCATCGGGCGAAGAAGCTGGGGCTGGGTTGCTTTTCGTCCTCTATAACAATCGACAAACTGGCACATTGCGATATATCAAAACGTATCATTTATTGGATTGCAGGGATTCTATTGGCCAACTCAGGAGTAACCCTATGTTCTCGCTTAAATTAAATTTCCCCTGATACGTTGTTGAGCATAGGTGGTGTCACGTTAACACGCGAGCCACTAGGGTCCGTGCGTACCCATATCTTCTGCAGCTTCTCTCTTTGGACGCTCTATACAATACAGAATGCAGAGCAAACCACATCACTTGTGTGTACCATGCCACGTTCCCCCTGTGGCAGGTGCAGTAAAACCCGCAAAAGCCCCAGAAAACGTTGTCCTCTATCGATACGCCATCATACAAGTGGATGAACTAATTTAGTAAAAATACATGTGCAATTGCGTCGCACTGCCGCACGTGCGAATACTTTCTGATATAATAAAATTTCATAGCGCGTGGTGGAGTGGCGGTGGATTGCATTGCATTGCAGCAATTCGATTTTTGGTGTAACTTCGGAATCGACCTTTATGTTCGTGATCTTCGGAAGTTGTACAGTACGTGTCGGTATTCCCTAGGGTCTGGTAGTCCGAGAGAATCCCGAGCTTTATAGTTGCTAGCTCTTAAGGTAGTCTGGTAGTTGGCCTTAGTAGCTAGGGCATACACGCATCAATGAGGCTCAAAGGGGCTCTATTGCT